>VMBQ01003980.1:43670-85822 GCA_007657795.1 Dreissena rostriformis
GCAACGCGGGGGAAACTCCGCGTTTAACGAGATAACGATCAATTTAACTTTGTTTGACTTCCTGATTTTCAAATAAAATTACATTTATTACAAGTACATATATAGAAGTAGTTGTTGTTGTATAGAAAACTCGTTGATTTACGACAAACAAAACGTCGTCTTTTAACTGATACTTACCAATTAATATAATCACAGTTTGCAACATTGTTTTTATTTTGATAATTTAATCCAAAGTTTTCATGTAAGCGGGTGTTTTTTCTATACTGAACATGTAGACAAATGACCGAGGACCCTATTAAAAGTCTCGCAAAAAATCGCAATATGTGTGAATTGACAGTTTGACGTCATCAAAGAAAAACCGCTTCCTGTCTGAAGGCATGAAAAACACACTGTTCTCGCCGACAAAATTGGCTTCCTTTGTTTGGCAATCAACACGCTAAACCAATCGGGTGTTTATAACTCAATAGCAACCGTCGAAATATGTAACTGCACGTGCTTAGCTCCGCCTTTCGAATCTTTTACAGGGAACAAAGGGTGGAGTTTAACAGTTAATTGAACACATGTTTTACGAAAGTTTAGTCCTGAATGGCCGTAATTACTGGGTCTAAGCTTTGACACGACAAATAAATCTATCTCGGATTTTCCGACAAAGGTCGATTTCCCAACTTTTTGTACAGTTACTAATAATGGCGTCCGCGTGTTTACGAAATTTGAAACACATCTTAAATAACGGTGTCTTGTTGGATAATTACTGGATTTTATTTTTTATTTTATTTTTTGGTATGCCCAGTAGCACACTGCTAACGCGGTATTGCGCGGCAGTCACTGATAAGAACGGAAATCGTCTGCATTTACCGACTAGGCTAAAGAAATACACGCCACGGGAATAAGCGAACGCGGCGTTACGCCGAGCGTTTTATCGAGTTCACCTCGCTTTCCAACGCCGCGTGAACACTCGCTAGCAGAAAAAACCCCGCGGAGGGAGCGCGTTTTTTGGGGAAAACGCGTGGAGTGTACTGTATACTACAAGAACGTGGTTATGTTGCCAATGTTTTAGGTAATTATGCTCAAATCAGCCAATGCAATCAGTGAAGTGTCTTCATTATGGATCTAGCCGCGGGAAGTTTTATTTGAATTCTATTGGACGCCAACAAAGGTCACGTAAGGTGAAAACCTAGGTTAGATGTAGCTAACGCCACAAAAATAGGTTGAAACCACAGTTAGAACACAAACATCACAAAATCAGATAATAACAGTTTAGTTTCTCCACTAGCCCTCTTGTTTACAATCAGTGTAACAGTCTTTATATAACATCATATGTAAATAAGCCACGCTCTGTGAAAAGGGGGTTTAACCCTTTGCATGCTGGGAAATTTGTCGTCTGCTAAAATGTTGTCTGCTGAATTTCTAAAATTAGCATTTTCTTTGATTTTTATTGAAAGAATACTATCAGAATAGCAAACAGTTTGGATCCTGATGAGATGCCACGTTCTGTGGCGTCTCATCTGGATCCAAACTGCTTGCAAAGGCCTTTAAAATTTGGTTCCAGCGCTTAAAGGGTTAATGCATGTAAAGTTTCCTCACAGATTAGCCTGTGCAGTCCGCACATGCTAATTAGGAACGACACATTCCACATAAACTGGATTTTTGCTAAAAAGACTTTCTTTAAGCGAAAAATATCATGAAAGCGGAAAGTGTTGTCCCTGATTAGCCTGTGCGAACTGCACAAGCTGGTCTGGGACAACACTTTATGCAAATCCCCTTTTTACATATGGAGGCTCAAATGTATTGTTTTGAGATTTTGTGAATGTTATAACAGAAGGCACTAAAATTGACCTTACAACAATGTCTGTTTTGCCATTTGGCATTCGCTTAGACAAATGTTATTTATTTGTCTTATATTAATATTCATATTTCGTCAACCGTGTGTGACCCGCATTAATCTGACCAGGCACAGTAAAATATCCGTAGGCGAATCATAAATTGCTTAGAGTAAAACATATTTGAATGTACATGTATTACTGATTAAGTTTGTAACCAACTTAACATACCCTGGCGAAAAAGTTCATAAGTTCTTGAATAGTTCATGAACTCTAAAAATGGTTCATTAAGTTCTTGTTCAAATAAGTGTTCTTATGAATTTAATTTATCAAATTTCACTACAATTTAGATGAAGGTTTTATTTTTTCATGAAATGTTCTTTCGAGTTGTTTTGTTCTCCTGATTTCAAATATGAAAATTTTATGTAACAACTTCTGGTATCGTTCTGTTAGAGGTAAAAAAGGAAGCTTGAGTCAAAAATGTAGCACACAATTTATTTGACACTAGTTATTCCAAACAATCATACATACACTAATCAAACATTCAATTTCACTAATTAACAGCTACAATAAAGAACTTGAACAAAATGGGCAATTTAGAATTAACGTTAATTTACATTTATTTGAAATATATTTTCATTGCATAAACTGTAATCAAAATAATTATTAAAATATTTTTAATTCAAAGTGATTTATTACATGACCTACAACAGTGTTAAAATGAAGATGTGGTTTCTTACCTGCAACACCAAAACAAACCGCATCATTCATCTTAAATGTTTATGCCATGAAGATGTACACACATATAGTGCATGCCTTACCGTTTATACTAGTTTGGTATTTGAATAGATTTTCTTTACATGTGGAAAAATAATATTATGATTATCAGGGTTACCTTCTATTCAGATACCATAACATTGATTGGTCAAGTTGATATGGATGTTAGTGGGCCTTCATTTGCAACACTAAAACACTTTAACTTTTATTGTCTTTACAATGATGAACATTGTATGAGCCACGTTCTTTCAAAACTGAGCTGACTGCATGGGCGTAAAGTGTCGTCCCATATTATCTTGTGCAGTTAAAAATGTCAAAACACCTATCGAAACAAAGAAACAAACACAATATCTCAATGCTCAATAAAGAAGCAGTGCAAGCAGACATGGGCTTGGTCAGAGCATTAACCCTTTGCATGCTGGGAAATTTGTCGTCTGCTAAAATGTCGTCTGCTGATTTTCTAAAATTAGCATTTTCTTCGATTTTTTTTCTAAGACCACTATCAGAATAGCAAACAGTTTGGATCCTGATGAGACGCCACGTTCTGTGGCGTCTCATCTGGATCCAAACTGTTTGCAAAGGCCTTCAAAATCCGGTTCCAGCGCTCAAAGGGTTAAGTGTTATTGTTGAAAGCGCACAATTGAGCCTCGTTCTGGGAAAACTGGGCTTAATGCATTTGCGTTTAGTATAGTTCCAGATTAGCAGGTGCAGTTTGCACAGGCTTATCAGGGACAGAACTTTCTGCCTACACTAGGTTTTTGTTCAGAAGAGACTGTGAACAAATTCCATACAAGTGGTAAGTGTAGTCCCTGATTAGCCTGTGTGGAATGCAGAAAAAAGACACATAGCAAGCAAAAAAAATCCATGCACTGCATATGAGTGTCGTGTTCTGAGAAAACTGGGCAAAATGTTTGTGCGTAAATTGTCATCCCAGATTAGCCTGTGCAGTCCACACAGGCTAATCAGGGACGACAATTTCCGCTTTTATGGAATTTTTCGTTTAAATNTATCACCCTGTCATATGCAGTGTTTTGTATCACCCTGTCATATGCAGTGTTTTGTATCACCCTTAAATGTCAATTGATCATATGAGCCTCGCTCTGTGAAAAGGGGGTTTAATGCATGTGTGTTAATTGTCATCCCAGATAAGCCCATGCAGTTTTCACAGGCTAATCATAAACAACACTTTCCGCTGTTAAATTGTTTTCTTTTGGTTTTAAGGATATCTCTTCTTCGCAAAATTCCAGTTTAGGCAGAAAGTGTCTTCACAGGCTAATCAGGTCGACACTTTACGCTTATTTACTTGATTTTTTGCTTTCTAGACTTTCTTAAAACAAAAAATTCCATTAGAGTGGAAAGTGTGGTCCCTGATTAGCCTGTGCAGAATTTACATGCTTATCTGAGACGACACTTTATGCACATGCATTAAACCCCAATTTTTAAGAGCGAGGCTTATCTGGGAGAATACTTTAAGGCTAATTATGCATTAAGCCCAGTTTTCTCAGAACAAGGCTAATTTGTTGTTTTTTCAGACTTGTTCTCCGGCATAGAGCAGTTCCTTACAAAATGTTTGTTTCTGATATATAAGAGACACTTTTTTATTTAATGTTTTAATTATTTATTTATATGTCATTGTTTGTTTCAGACCTGCTTCCCGGCATAGAGCAGTTCCTAAGCAACGTGTTGGCCAATGAGAAGTTATCTACCTTTGCCGAGGAACAGAGGCAGTACTTCCTCGAGAGGCTTGACATTATCAAGCTTCCTCCCTCCATACCGCCTCGACCACGACCCAACTGTAAGTAACTAGCATATACCAGAAACAACCTCCGTTAATAACAAGCTTTTTAGTCCATACACTACACATTCATGAACTATAGAAAGAACTTCTTTGGAGTTTATGAACCATTTTTAGCTTTCATGAACTGTTAATGAACCAATTTTAGAGTTCACAAACTGTTCATAAACCATTATACAAAGTCATGATTTGTTCATGAACTTAATTTTTCCTGGGGAACATGAACTTAAATTAATGAATCATTCCTTAAACATGACTTCTCAAGGTTGTAAGTTTGTGAACTATACATGATGTTCACTGTAATTTCATGAACAGATCATGAACAGTCCTTGTTTGTTTCGCAAGCTTTCATAGTAAACAATTGATATATATTTTTTTAATACTATTAATCTGTCTATCTTTATCTACTGTACCAATTTTTTAGCTCAACTGATTGCTCAGGTGAGCTTTTAGGATCGGTCTTCGTCCGTCCGTAAACATTTTGTTTGTTAACACTCTAGAGGCCACATTTCTTGTCTGATCTTCATGAAACTTTGTCAGAAGATTTGTCCCAATGATACCTCGATCGTGTTCGAAACTGGGTCATGCTGGGTTAAAAACTAGGTCACTAGGTAAAACAAAAGGATCGGTCTTCGTCCGTCCATAAACATTTGGTTTGTTAACACTCAAGAGGCCACATTTCTTGTCCGATCTTCATAAAACTTGGTCAGAAGATTTGTCCCAATGATACCTCGATCGAATTCCAAACTGGGTCATGCTGGGTTAAAAACTAGGTCACTAGGTCAAAAAAAAACGAAAAACCTTGTAAACACTGTAGAAGTCACATTTCATGTAACTTTGTCAAAATGCTTCTCTTAATGATATGTTGGATGAGTTCAAAAGTGGTTACGGTCTGTTGAAAAACATGGCGGCCAGTGGGCGGGGCAGTTTTCCTAATTTGGCTATTGACAAACCTTGTGAACACTGTAGAAGTCACAATGTTTGCCCAATCATCATGAAACTTGGTAAAAACATTAGTTTTATTGAAAATGGTCCAGATCAGTGAAAAATTTGGCCACCAGTGGCCGGGCGTTTTCTCTATATGTATATAGTAAAAACATGTGAACACTGTAAAAGTCACATTTTTTGCCTAATTGTCATGAAATTTGGTCAAAACATTAGTTTCCTTGATACGAGAGTTGAGTTCGAAAATTATTCCGGTCCGTTAAAAAAAAAAACTGGCTGCCAGGGGGGGGATGGCGCATTTTCCTTATATTTATATAGTAAAAAAAGCTTGTGAACACTCTAGAAGTCACATTTTTTGCCCAATCATCATGAAACTTGGTGAAAACATTGGTTTTATTAGCTCGACTGTTTTCAAAGAAAACCCGAGGTATTGTCATAGCCACCTTGTCGTCACCCATCCGCGTCAACCAAAAACTTTAACATTCGCCATAACTTTTGCAATATTAAAGATAGCAACTTGATATTTGGCATGCATGTGTATCTCATGGAGCTGCACATTTTGAGTGTTGAAAGGTCAAGGTCATCCTTCAAGGTCAAAGGTTAATTTTTTATAATTTTTATTAAAACTGCACCCACAGCCGAACGTTGGCATTCGCTCGACGGTGCTCTTGTTTATGTCTAAGATGAGTTAGATCGGTATGGGGTATATTGTTTTTGGCCTGTCTGTCATTGTATGTGTGTGTCTGTCCCAAAACTTTAACCTTGCTCATAAAATGAAAACTCTTGGGTCTATGTTCTTTAAACTTCACATGTGCATGCGTCTCATTGACATCTACAATCAAACATGGTTTGAGGTCACTAGGTCAAAGGTCAAGGTCACTGTGCCCTTTACATTCAAAATATAACCTTGTTTCAAAAATAGCTGCCGTGCCGCTCCGTCCGTCCACATTTGGTTTGTTAACACTCTAGCATTCACATTTCTCAAGCATTCTTTATCAAAGTTGCTGAGAAGTTCTATGGCCACAAGATCTCAGTCAAGTTTGATTATGAGCAAAATCGCATAATAAATGCCAGAATTATTGCCCTTAGATTGTCAAATTTTTCATTATATTATACAACATCCTTTTAAACACTCTAGAGGTCACAATTTTGTTTCAGATTTTATGAATCTTGGTCACAATATTTATTTTTTTAAGAAAAGTTTGATGTTTGGTCATGAGGGGTCAAAATATAGGTCACCAGGTCAAATCTTACAAAAAATCTTGTAAGTAAATACTCCATTCGACAGAGTTGTGGTTCAATAAGGATGAAACTTGACTAGAATGTTTCTCTGGACAATATCTAGGTCAAGTTTGACGTTTGGTAATGTGGGGACAAAATCTAGGTCATGGGGTCTAATCGTACAAAAACCTTGTAAACACACTAGAGGCCATAGTTTTGGTCCAATAATACTTGACCAGGATGTTTTTCTTGATGATATATAGGCAAAGTTTGACATTGGGTCATGTGGGGTCAAAATCTTGGTCACTAGGTCCAAATCTTACAAAAACCTTGTAAACACTCAAGTGCCCATAACGTTTGATTCAATATTGATGATACTTTAGGAGGAAGTTTGTTATGGCAATATTTAGGCAAAGTTTAACATTTGGATCATGCAAGTTCAAAAATGGTCTCGATCGGTGAAAAAACATGGCCACCAGGGGGGTGGGGCAGTGTTCCTTATATGACTGTAGCGAAACCTTGTAAACACTCTAGAAGTCACATTTTTTTGCCTAATCATCGTGAAACTTAGTCAAGACATTGGTTTTATTGATATCTCTGACAAGTTGGAAAATGGCTCAGAACAGTGAAAAAAACACACTTTTAGCTCACCTGATTGCTCAGGTGAGGTTTAAGGATCGGTCTTTGTCTGTCTTCCATCCGTCTGTCCACATTTGGTTTGTAAACACTCTAGCATACACATTTCTCAAGCATTCTTTATCAAAGTTGCTGAGAAGCTTTATGGCCACAAGATCTCAGTCAAGTTTGATAATGAGCAAAATCGCATAATAAATGCCAGAATTATTGCCCTTATAGATTTTCAAAATTTACATTATATAATACAAAATCCTTGTAAACACTCTAGAGGTCACAATTTTGTTTCAGATTTTGTGAATCTTGGTCATAATATTTATTCTACACTTGATCACTAGGTCATATCTTTTACAAAGATTGAATGAACCGACTCCTCTCAGGTGAGCGAACTAGGGCCATCTGGGCCCTCTTGTTTTAAATAAGTTTTCATGTTAAAAAAGAATTTGTTAATTGAATACATTTGTAGACATAGTTTAATTGTTTTCAAGTATTTTTACCTGCCAACAGATGGTGGTATTTTCATTAGAATAGGCACTTAAAACACAATTATTCTCGGGCATTTTAATAGGCTATCTTGCACAAATCTGTTTTTACTTAAACTCACACCTTTTTACATTAAAATGTTCAGCTGTTGATTGATGGGCCTTTAAATGATCTTGTGTATTCACATTAACTAGATTTTTAGGAAAGCTTGAAGGTTGTTTGGGTGATAAAATTTCCTTGATTACTATAAGACATCTTTTGTTATTTAGAAAACTGATTTAACCCTTTGAGCGCTGGAACCGGATTTTGAAGGCCTTTGCAAACAGTTTGGATCCAGGATCATCAGGATCCAAACTGTTTGCTATTCTGATAGTGGTCTAAGAAAAAAGTCAAAGAAAATGCTAATTTTAGAAATTTAGCAGACAACACTTTAGGAGACGACAAATTTCCCAGCATGCAAAGGGTTAAATAAGAAGTAATATTCTGCATTCTGAAATATAATGCTTTTGAGACACATAGAAAATACTTTCCAGGTTTAAGATTTTTTATTTTTGTGTAATCCGAAATTGTTTTACGAAATTTGAATTTCATAATACTCATCTAGGTGAATTATTGTCTCCTACCGGTTTCACTGGAGGGGACTTATGGTTTGCGCTCTGTCTGTCAGTCAGTCAGTCAGTCAGTCAGTCAGTCAGTCAGTCAGTCAGTCAGTCAGTCAGTCTGTCTGTCTGTCTGTCAGTCAGTCAGTCTGCAGGGCTCACGCTGGGCTCAAATTTAAGGGAGAAGTGACTTCTCCCTGGACACGGATTTAGGGAGAAGTGCGGAGACTTTAGGGAGAAGTGGAGAGTCTCGGACACAGGGGTTTGCGTGTAGGGCGTTACCACACACATATATATACACACATATTTACATAGAAAAAGCAATTATCAGACAGCTGCTATGTTTGAAATATGACATTTAACATATGCTTTTAAGCTCACCTGAGCGATAGCTCGGGGTGAGCTATTGTGATCACTCAGCGTCCGGCGTCCGTCCGTCTGTAAACAATTTGTGAACATCTTCTTCTACTAAACCATTGAGCCAATTTCAACCAAATTTCATGTTGAGCATCCCTAGGTCATGGGACAAAAGAATTGTTAAAAAAAATTTGATCACATGACCAAGATGGCCGCCATGACCATATATGGTAAAAACCTTAAAAAATCTTCTTGTCAGAAACCGCTTGTCGGATTTTCAAAAAATTTCACAGGGATGTTCCTTAAAGGCTCCCACTAAAAGTTTGTTCAAGAAAATTTGATTCGTCGAAAATCATGGCGGCAGTAATTTGTTGAACTTTGCATGTTTATGCGTTTTTGCCTATTTTCTGAAAACTTTAAAATTCTTCTTGTCCATAACCATTAGGCCTAGGGCTACCAAATTTGGTATGTAGTGACATCTTATAGTTCTCTACTAAGTTTGTTCAAATTATGCCCCTGGGGTCATATTTGACTCTGCCCCGGGGGTCACAAAATAGAACATATGCTTATATAAGGCCTATTTTGTGAAAACTTCAAAAATCTTCTTGTCCATAACCGTATGGCATAGGGCTACCAAATTTGGTATGAAGTGACATCTAAAAGTTCTCTACCAAGTTTGTTCAAATTATGCCCCTAGGGTCAAATTTGACTCTGCCCCGGGGGTCACAAAATGGAACATATGTTTATATAAGGCTTATTTTGTGAAAACTTTAAAAATCTTCTTGTCCATAACCGTATGGCATACAGCTACCGGGCTATTGTGATCACTCACCGTCCGGCGTCCGTCCGTCCGTCCGTCTGTCTGTCCGTCCGTTCACAATTTGTAAACATCTTCTACTACTAAACCATTGAGCCAATTTCAACCAAATTTCATGTGGAGCATCCCTAGGTCATGGGACAAAAATACTGTTAAAAAAAATTGGATCACATGACCAAGATGGCCGCCATGACCATATATGGTAAAAACCTTAAAAAATCTTCTTGATTATATATTTTATTCGGGTATTGCATGATAATGATTTATTGTTTTTCATCAACGCATTACAGTATGCTTAAGTATACATACTTTTTTATGTCTGCAATAATACATGTATGTTTATGGTATGTTTTTAGAGTATGTTCACAACACTAAAGTATACATACTTGTTATGCTTGCAATAATATGTTCATGGTATGTTTTTAGTAGGGTTGTTATCAATTTTGATGATATCGCTGTATCAATGATATGCAATGAATTGCCGATACGATATCAATTCCAATTTTGAAATATCGAGTATCGTTTATCTAATTACCTCACAGGTTGAAAAGTACTAAAGCAGGCTATTCTTTGTTTTTTTATAGATTCCACTATATCATGACACAATTTCATTATTTTTATAACACTTTTTAATTTACGCTGTACATGTGCATTACATCTAACAAATTAAGAATAATGCAGTTATATTTAGGTATTTTAACATAATAGCCAAGAGTTAATGTATTTTTATAACTTATTTTAAGCGAGTCATAGCACCAAACACCCATAAATCGATATATCGCTGTATCTACGATATTTCCTTTCACAAATAGGATGATCTATGGGTACCCTAGATGTGTCCACCTGATTGTCATTTTGATCGGACAATTTTTGAAGGAGTTATGGCCTAACTATATAGAAGATATAGGGAGAAAATCTTGTTATCACAACTCCTTTGAAACTACTAAGAGGATTTTCACACAATTACTACAGGATGATCTATCAATGCCCTACGTGTGTCCACTCAATTTTCATTTTGATTGGACAATTTATGAAGGAGTTATATATATAAATTTGTTACCAGGTGCCGTGTGAAATAGGTGAGCGACTCCAGGACCATCATGGTCCTCTTGTTTCATTTGTGTTAACACCAAAGTTAACTGCCGTGAGGATAATTCCAAGTTCTCACATATGAACAAAACGTATGTTAAATGAAATATTTCAGGTATACCAAGCACTTAAGGTAAACACTAAAGTAACTCGTATATAATATGGATGTGGCCGTTGATCGTGATGCTGACAATTATTATGCTGACTCAGATGAAAACTTTGTAAACAATAAAAATGACAAAATACTGTGTAGAATTCTCAGAACTCATGCAAATAAGCAAAATATCAAGAATGGAATAAAAGTATCAACACAACTGATTTGTTTACAGCGCTTCCACTAGCTTTCAAAAGTTGAAAATCCTGACTTCCAAGCCTTAAATTTTGGACGTCTCCGACATAAACAGTTGAAAGTACCAATTTTATTTCAATGAATATTTCAGTAATCGCTACTGTATGTGTTCATCGCTGGATACGCACATGTTACAACTCTATCCATTGCCCCATAATCCAGTATACGAGTGACTTTAATTCATAATTATTAAATTGAAGTATTTTTTCTATAGTTTCAATGAGTCAATACTTTCTTATTGTGTGCATTAATGCCGATGTAAATTTTTCATTCTGAAATACTTCATGTACTGAGTTGCACGTCTATATTTAGTTACAGCACATGGTCTTTTTTTTAAAAAACGCACGCTTTCCTTGCTTTTCATGCGTGGAGTTTGACAGGCGTCAGCAACATTATCGCCCTCTTATCAAAACACATGTTTTACAAGGCATACATGTATAGTGATTGGTGTACGCTGGGATTTGTAGTAGCAAATATTATCACATGGCTGTAGCAGAATGGTGTAATTCAGTTCTATAAATGGGCATGATGAAATATACTTGTACTGAAATTAAATTATTACCGCATAAACAATTTAACAGGTATTGTTTTCACAACTTACTCGCCATAAGTAATTGATTGCTCACCATTTGCATTTAACTTTTCATAAGTAACAATTGTTTACAGTACTTGTTTATGGTAAAAAGATGTGATAATGATGCCCGACACCGTCTCTAATATATTGTTTAATTACCGTTGTATATTACGTACATGGTAAAACTGTGATTCCCTGTTAATCAATCTGTGATTAACGCTTTCTTCATGACCGACGTCAAGCAAAAATAATCGTCACCAGTTAACCCCGCCCTCATACGCATTCTCATTACCGATTGGACGCCAAACAGCACAGTTTGGCGACTGGAAAGTTACCTGAGAATTTCTCGTAGTGCATCTGTGTCAGGGAACATGATTGTGTAATGTGATTTGAGACGCCCGTCACGCTATCTCTTATCAGTGGATTGTCTATTAGTAATTACCCCATATGGCGATTACACGCGGAGTTAAGAAAGTGAATTACCTGATTGAATGTTGTGATTTGTATGTCACGTGTATTAGAAAACAGTATACATGTGGATTAATCGGACCTCCAAGTGACTTCCACGAGTTGTAAACAAATTCCGTTAAGAGGGAGACTGGAAGTCGCTTTTTATCTACAATTTCTTAAATTTTAGGCGAAGTTTGGTGTAAGAAAGCGACTTAGTTTCACAAGTCACCCCCTAGCGTGAGCCCTGGTCTGTCACACTTTTCGGGATCCTGCAATAATTTTTAAAGTTCTTCATATTTTTTCATGAAACTTGAAACATGGACAGATGGCAATACGGAGATTATGCACGTCATTTCATTTTGTTCCTACGTCAAAAATTCTGGTAAATGCTATGGCAACAGATATATAAAAAAATATATAAAAAATTCTGAAAACGGTGGAGCCAGTAGGGGACATATATTGCTTGGCAATAGTCTTGTTTAAGTTTGTTTGATGTGTTAATGAATATCTGTACACTTTCTTCACATTGAACATATTGGTTGCATGTTTGAAAAATGTGGCACGTTCAGGGAAAATGGAGTTAAATGCGAGTTTGCACAGGCTAATCAGGGACAACTCTTGCTGCCAAAGTGGAATCTCGCTAAGAAAAAGACTTCCATTAAACGAAAATTTAAAGTTTTGTTCCGGATTAGCCTGTTTGGACTGCACAGGCTTTCTCTGGTACAACACTTTACACACATGCATTAAGCCCCTTTTTCCCAGAGTGTGGCTCATGTACATAACAAATCATCATAGCCTAGTTGACAAATAAATCACACTGTTTACATTTAATAGTTCAGTCACCTTAGCCGGACACTGACCTTTATGCATAAATATTTTGACTATTAATACAATATTGTACTAGTGACTGAAAACAAATGATGAAAAGAAGTAGCCCTGGCTTCACAATTATGGTTTCATTACATTTGCAATACCTGCACATACAAACCATTTGTATCAATAAGGCAAATGCAAATGGTTAAGGGTCATAATTGATGGTTTAAAAAAGAAAGATAACATGTGTCACATTTCAGGTGTCAGGTCAATATGTCCAAGCTATACAATATCTATCATGATGGGGATATAACATGCATGTGTGAAATGTATGCAAACTTTGCTTGCTTGCAAATTGCTTTTGCAATAAAGACTTAACCAACATTTAATTATGCCCCCCTTTGAAGAAGAGGGGGTATTTTGTTTTGCATATGTCGGTCCGTCAGTGGGTCGGTCGGTCCACCACATGGTTTCCGGATGATAACTCAAGAACGCTTAGGCCTGGGTTCACGAAACTTCATAGGGACATTGGTCATGACCGGCAGATGACCCCTATTGATTTTCAGGTCACTAGGTCAAAGGTCAAGGTCAAAGTGACCTGAAGCAGTAAAATGGTTTCTGGATGATAACTCAAGAAGGCTTAGGCCTGGGATCACGAAACTTCATAGGGACATTGGTCATGACCGGCAGATGACCCCTATTGATTTTCAGGTCACTAGGTCAAAGGTTTATTTTATAATATTTCAAAAATATCTGGTTGAAGTTTTGGACAAATAAACAACAGACTCTCATCAGCAACTCCGTGAGTCACGTGAGCAATTTTTCTTTAAATTGCCAATCATACTCTAAGGTATTCACATAATGGCTGCCACTTCAACTGAAAGCCCATTTGGGGGGCATGCATGTTTTACAAACCCTTGTTTGTTGTAATTTCAGCTAAAACAAAATTGTATTTTTTGTTATTTCAGCTCAACCAAAATGTTATTTGTTGTAATTACAGCTCAACCACAACTTATGTAAATCTCTAAACAATTCTGAATGAGTGTGCCATACATGTTACATGTTATATTGCCAATGTTTTATGTATGCAAATGTAACTGTAAATGTCAGACATTCTAAAATAAATTAGATTTTTTTTTAATTAATGTGTTCAAATTTCAGTTCAACCAAAATTCAATGTGTTGTAATTTCAGCTCTTGGTCAGCAATTATGTCCCAGCAGCCCTCATTCCAACAGGGACAGCCACCGCACAAGCTCAGACCAGGATGACTTCGCAGCCTACCAACGAGAGCTCTCCCGGGCCCAGCTTGAGGCAGAAACGTCGCCTGATATTGTATGTAGAAGTATTATTAAGGCAGTTGTATATAGCAGTATTATCAGGGCAGTTGTATGTAGCAATATTATCAGAGCAGTTATATGTAGCAGTATTATCAGGGCAGTTGTATGTAGCAGTATTGTCAGGGCAGTTGTATATAGCAGTATTATCAGAGCAGTTGTTTGTAGCAGCATTAGCTGGGCAGTTGTATGTAGCAGCATTATCAGGACAGTTGTTTGTAGCAGTATTATCAGGGCAGTTGTATGTAGCAGCATTATCAGAGCAGTTGTTTGTAGCAGCATTATCAGGACAGTTGTTTGTAGCAGCATTATCAGGGCAGTTGTATGTAGCAGCATTAGCTAGGCAGTTGTATGTAGCAATATTATCAGAGCAGTTGTTTGTAGCAGTATTATCAGAGCAGTTGTATGTAGCAGTATTATCAGAGCAGTTGTATGTAGCAGTATTATCAGGGCAGTTATATGTAGCAGTATTATCAGAGCAGTTGTTTGTAGCAGTATTATCAGGGCATTTGTATGTAGCAGTATTATCAGGGCAGTTGTATGAAGCAGCATTATCAGGACAGTTGTATGTAACAGTATTATCAGAGCAGTTGTTTGTAGCAGCATTAGCTGGGCAGTTGTATGTAGCAGTATTATCAGGGCAGTTGTATGTAGCAGCATTATCAGGGCCCTTGTTTGTGGCAATATTATCAGGAAAGTTGTATGTAGCAGTATTATCAGGAAAGTTATATGTAGCAGTATTATCAACGCAATTGTGTGTAGCAGTATTATCAGAGCAGTTGTATGTAGCAGCATTATCAGGGCAGTTGTTTGTGGCAGTATTATCAGAGCAGTTGTATGTAGCAGTATTATCAGGGCAGTTGTATGTAGCAGTATTATGAGGGCAGTTGTATGTAGCAATATTATCAGGGCAGTTGTATGTAGCAGCATTATCAGGAAAGTTGTTTGTAGCAGTATTATCAAGGCAGTTGTATGTAGCAGTATTATCAGGGCAGTTGTATGTAGCAGTATTATCAGGGAAGTTGTATGTAGCAGCATTATCGGGACAGTTGTATGTAGCAGTATTATCAGGACAGTTGTATGTAGCAGTATTATCAGGACAGTTGTATGTAGCAGTATTATCAAGACAGTTGTATGTAGCAGTATTATCAAGACAGTTGTATGTAGCAGTATTATCAGAGCAGTTGTATGTGGCAGTATTATCAGGGCACTTGTATGTAGCAGTATTATCAGAGCAGTTGTTTGTAGCAGCATTAGCTGGGCAGTTGTCTGTAGCAGTATTATCAGGACAGTTGTATGTAGCAGTATTATGAGGGCAGTTGTATGTAGCAGTATTATCAGGGCAGTTGTATGTAGCAGTATTATCAGAGCAGTTGTATGTAGCAGTATTATCAGGGCAGTTGTTTGTAGCAGTATTATCAGAGCGGTTGTATGTAGCAGTATTATCAGGACAGTTGTTTGTAGCAGTATTATCAGAGCAGTTGTATGTAGCAGTATTATCAAGGCAGTTGTTTGTAGCAGTATTATCAGAGCAGTTGTATGTAGCAGTATTATCAGGGCAGTTGTATGTAGCAGTATTATCAGGGAAGTTGTTTGTAGCAGTAATATCAAGGCAGTTGTATGTAGCAGTATTATCAGGACAGTTGTATGTAGCAATATTATCAGGGCAGTTGTATGTAGCAATATTATCAGGGCAGTTGTATGTAGCAGTATTATCAGGGCAGTTGTATCTAGAAATATTATCAGTGCAGTTGTATGTAGCAGTATTATCAGGGTATAGATACAGGAATGGGCATTTGGGGGGATTCCAAATCTTCAAATTTTAACATGTTAATTGTTGATTATGATTTACTATTGCAAAACAATGCTTGTTTAAATGAATGGTTTTATTATTTTGTATATGCTTAACTTTAAATTAAAGTTTGATATGCTTAACTTTAAATTAAAGATTTTGATCAAGATTTGTCTTCTAATAGTTTGCAATTTATGCCCCTGTACAAAGTTGTTAGATATGTAAAATCATATATCAGAAATGTTTTCTTGTTGACGGTATGTTAACTGTTCACTTTCTGAAATAGCATTCCACTCTTTAAACAGACAACAGCTCTGGTTGTTTTTTTCCAAAAACTCTATCATTGTAAATTATAGACTATTATATATCTTCTAATCTCATTAGGTACAAGCTCATATAGACAAAAAAACACATTTATCTTTGTAAAATGCCCAAGTTAACAAGAAAAGAACAGGTCAAGACCCTGTAGGAGGGCAGCCTAGTCAAGTGTAGTTGCAGCCTAGTCAAGTGTAGTTTTTATTTTATTGAGCTTCACTCTGGGAAAACCAGACTTAATGAATGTGTTTGAAACATTGACCATGAGTAGCCTGTGCAGTCTTCACAGGCTAATCGGGCACAAAACTTTTCGCTTTTATGTTGTTTTTTTTGTTTCAAGGAAGTCTCTTCATTTTTCTGAACTCCACCTTCTCAGAATAGTATCCCTTCTGGTCTCAGGTGAGGGCCATAGGGCCTTCGTGCTGCTTTTTGTGTCTAATTGTAATACATCTTGGTATCAAATGTTTGTTTCGTTGACTCTGATTCATTTCACACAAAATGATGACTTTAGACTTGATTATGAGTAATACAAATTACCTCAAAACAATAAATGATATAAACTGACCTGATATTACAAAATATATCAGGCACCTTTGTATCTGACCATATATAACAAAAAATATTAGGCACCTTTGTATCTGACCTGATATAACAAAATATATCAGGCACCTGTATCAGGCCTATATCAGCGTACAGATTATGATCTATTGCAGTGTTTTTTTCATTCAAATTCGGGGCCGAATGGAAAAACGTATATATTTTTCCCAAATAGGACCTAAACATTCCCAATAGAAGGTTAAAAAAAAAAAAAAAAAAAAAAAAATTTTTTTTTTTTTTAGATCTCAGCATTTAGTTCCCATCAAGCTCTATAAGTTGAACCTTATTAAATCAAAATTGAAAACACTTTTATTCTCAATTTTGAAGCATTTGTTAGCAAAACAAAAACAACACTAATTTCTCAATTTTAGTAAAAATGCCACGATTTTTCCCAATCCGAAGGAACCCAGCCCCATTCCCAAAAGGGTGAAAAAACTCACTGAATTGTCTTCCTGAGGGCCCGTATTTGTAGACTTAAAAATAAATAAGACACTTACCGTAGATCTAAAATAAATATGTTGAGTGCCTAAATATGTACAGCTAGGCTACCAATATTACTTATGTCAATAATAGTTTTTCCTAAATGTAAAATAATTTTGTAAGAAGTGTTAAATTCCAAGTCAGATTTAACTGTATTATACTATAAGAACATAAGAGTTTTGAGAAATTTCTTAAGTTTTAGTCTTAAGTCTAAGAATTGATCGGTAAATACGCGCCCTGGTATTAATTCTTGTGAGTCTGAAGGCCACAATGAGTGTTTATAGTGCAACAGTCAGGTATCTATTATGTTTTTCTACATAAGATACAGGGTTTTCACACCTCATGTTCTATGCACATATTTCAGTGATTACAAAAACATTTCAATTGATCCATTATATAATACAGCAAAAATTTGATAAGAGAAGAACCACTCATAAGCATATTATTGAATACATGTTGAATCAATTATTATCATCAAACACGCTAAATACCTTGATGAAGCATTAAAGAGGTTTTATGTTGAACATTTACCCACCAATTATGCTCTATTGGGCTCAATGTGTTACCGATTTTCTTCGCAAGTGAAGTGTGCATAGCAGTTTTATAGCATTTTCAATACTTGAAAAATAACTAACAGTAAAGAGTTTGCAGTAGGTGAATGACGTTAATAAGAATTAGATTGGCAGATAGGCAAAATGTTAGGGCTTATTTGAATACACAATCAACAAAATAGAACAAATGTTTACATACAGAAATGTTTTATAATTAACATGTGCTTTATAGGTGAGATGCATTGCTTTTGTATCATTCATATGAACCATACATATAGTTTGTAGATACTAATCAGAAAAACACAATTATTTAAATTTTACAAGTTTATTGAATTTATAACATATTATTATTTAGGATAACTTCTAAAGCAGTTTTAGTTCTCAAAAATGGGTCAAATTGGATATGCTACAAAATCTTATGCTTAGAAGTAAGTAGAGTAATATTAATTAGACGCATTTGAAGACATATAAAAATGAATTCTATCAAATGAAAGCTTTAATCTCAAATATTGTATTAAATTATCCCATTATTACCTTGGTCAGTTTACAAAGCATATCTTTGTAAGGGGAGTGATCCCTCCTATCAGCTGATTTTGTCTTGTTATCAAAGGGCAATAACTCTCAAAATATGAAAGCAAGAGTTATGTTTCTTGTGTCCTCTCACATCCCTCAATGTCTAGATACTATTACAAATAGTTTTTTTACTTTGCTAGAGCTATGTAGAAATGAAGAGTTTGGGGGAATCCTTTACAAAATGTCCGGTATTTTCATCCCCGGAAGTGATACTGAAATCATACCACTGATTATATAACATGATGATTTCTCTAATTTCAGACGGAAGCAAAAGTATACGATGACATTGACCTGTCCACCATTGATTTTAGGTAAGAGCATTATTGAAAATGTTATATGTCCATGAAAGCAAGAATTATAATTATCAGGGGCCCACTGGTCAATGGCCAAGAAAATGTGGATGAAAAAATATATTTTAAGAAGAATTATTTACAATCTTTACCATTTTTTTATTTCCTCATATGCTACAATGTCTTTGCTTGCACAAAGCTGTAAATGTGGGAAGGCAATTTTGGATATAAAACAAATTTTTCTCGCTCTGGGAAAACTGGGGGTAATGCATGTGAGTAAAGTGTCATCCTTGATTAGCCTGTGCAGTTGGCACAGGCTAATCAGGGACCATACATTCTGCTTGTATTGTATTTTTCGTTCTCTTTTTAGAGAAAATACAGATTATGCAGAACATTTTGTCCGTGATAAGCCTGTGCAGACTGCACACAGGCTAATCTGGGACAACACTTTAAGCACATGCGTTGAGCCTAGTTTTTCTCAGACCTTGCTAAAATATGGTATGTAGACCTGTGCAAGGATGTGACACTCTATACCTGCTCTGGAAAACTTGAAATATGAGACAATTGGAATGTTGCCCTGCACAACAATCTGTGGCTATTCATTATGTTCTGCATTGTTTTTTTGACAGCATCATTATCAGCTTGATGGTATTTTATACTACCCTGACCCGGGAAATACTCCAGCAGGTCATTTTCTTTCCATGTGATGACTGAATATATTCAATATATATCAACTAGGGATGGCAAAATTATTCGAATATTCGATTGAATGGTCAGTATTCGAATTACAGAATTGATATTCGCATATTCGCATTTTTTTTCATTTTTTTTTTGCAAAAGTAATTGCCTTTATAGTTAATGACCTGCGAGCCGCTAACTAATAAGCACCCGTATCATTTGGGATTAACATGTTTGATGTGACGTTCTGCGTTTCAAACTAATAACGCGGCCCGTATCAGCGTTGATTGCGCAATGCAATATACACACTCTAAGATAGGCCCCGAACTGTTGTTTGTCAATGGGGTGCTAATTAGCGGCTTCAATTGACTGGCAAATAAAAATTAAGTTTCTGTGATCACAGTATGAACAGCCATTTAAATATGTGAATTACTCAAATTGCGCAATGCAATATACACACTCTAAGAAAAGGCCGGAACTTTTGTTTGTCAATTAGGTGCCAATTAAGGGCTTCAATTGACTGTGGAATACTAATTTAGTTTCTGTGATCACAGTTTTGAGCAGACATTAAAATATGTGAATTACTTAAATTTTACAAATGATATAAATTCAAAAAGTACATTTTCATAAACGTACATTCTATCGTTACTTTAAATTTCAAATAAAAATAAAATTCTATGACATGATGTTTTTCCTTCTATTTGTGCCCGATTAAAGTATCGGTCATAGTATTAGCCAACAGCGATATAACTTACAAAACAATGGAAGTTNTAAACAGCCTCGTATTCAGCCAACGGATATAACTTACAAAACAATGGAAGTTAACACAGAACAAATTTCACTCTTTTCTGATATATTTCGCCTAAATAGACTTTTTCAAAGTTTGTTTTTACAATTAAGCTACATTTTCTTTCTATTTCTGAACACAACAATTGTATATTCAATTGTATTTTTGTGTCAATTTATAGTTAACATTCCTACTGGATACGAAACTGAGTAAAAGAAGTTAAATCAATTCAGCCGTTTTATGCGAATATTGACTACGCAATTATGCTGGCTCTTCTGGAGCTACCCTGGCTGCATATTGCACCAGACCCATTTTTGCATGATGCGGCTAAAATGGTAATTTGTTGGTTAGAAACAGCCACCTGTTGAAGGAAGTTCTGAAAATATACAGGTGCTACCCTTCCCATCCCAGTTTGGTGCTTAGCATGTACTGTAAACAAATTTCAATGGTTCAAGAACATTATTGGAGAAAATCAATATTTATAGAGATTAAACAGAAGGCATCTGGCATACTGAAGTACCCGTCTTGCAGTTCTCTCTTAATGTTGATGAATGAAGTGAACTGAAGTATATATGAGCCTTGCTTTGGGAAAACAGGGCTTAAAGCATGTGTGTAAATTGTAGTCCCAGATTAGACTGTGCAGTCCCTACAGGCTAATCAGGGACCACACTCTCCGGTTAGACTTGATTTTCGTAAAGAAGAGACACTATCTGTTAACAAAAAATACAATAAAAGCAGAAGTGTCATCCCTGATAAGCCTGTACAGACTGCACATGCTAATCTTTGATGACACTTTTTGCACATGCATTAAGCCCCTTTTTCCCAGAGCGAGGCTCATATGAGTGGGATATAACTAATAACAACTGGACTACATTGCAGGAGCTTCACATTTATAGATGATATATGAGTTTTCAATCATGAAACCTCTGAATGTTAATAGTTGTATATGCATCATATCAAAGATCTTGTGACTTTATACTCAGGTGTTATAAAGACTGATTTGTGTCAGGGGGAATCTGGGCTCACCGCTTATGCCAAGTGACTACTATACTCAGGTTACCGCTAAGTCAGATTGGACTGTATACCTTATGTCTGTTGGTTGCTATAGCCCACTATTATCAATTAAGTTAACCAACAAATGTCATGACATTGTTTGTTGTCAATATCTTAGCCAAGTTTAGCCAAATAAATTGGCACAAATGTCAACCATCCTAACACAATATGTCGCGTGTAACACCTGTCTTGAACAAGACAGGTTTGACAAACAATAATGTACTAAGTTCTCTGATTAACTAGAGGCATTGTCAATTAAAGTCATTTTACAAAGAGCCACTTTTCCTTTCACATTGACTAAAAGAGTAACTTCTCCTTACAAATTTACTAAAAGAGTAACTTAAACCTTTCATATTTACTAAAACAGTTAATCCCCCTTTCAAGTTGTTTCAAGAGTTATTTTCCCTCTCAGCTCTCCTAATGTGAAGGTTAGCCAGTGCACCGAGGATGAGGAGAGCGTGTACGAGATACCAAAACTGCGCAAGACAACGAGCGACTCGGGATACGAGAAAGCCAAAGAAGTCACCACTAGCTGCGAAGAACAGCCTGTCATTCTTTCAGGTATTGTTGAATAATCACAGTCACCCTCATTCCGGAAAAACTGGGCTTAATGAATTTTTGTAAAGTATCATCCCAGATTAGCATGTGATGTCCGCACAGGCTAATCAGGAACGGCACTTTTTTCCTAGACAGGATTTTGGTTTAGAAGATACTTCCTTTAAATGAAAAATTCATTAATATGAAAAGTGTCGTTCCTCATGATTAGCCTGTGTTGATTGCACAAGCTTATCTGGGACGACACTTTATCCACATGCATCAAACTCTGTTTTCCAAGAGTGAGGATCACCGTAATCATTGGTGTTGCTATTGTTGTTATTGTGTTGTAATCATCATCAGTGTCCTCCTCAGCATCTAACATCATCAGCATCATTTTGTTTACATTTTCTTACTTTCCTCTCTGTATTATATAAACAAATCTTTTACCTTAACTTTCTTAATCATTTTATGAACAGTCAAGTAGAACAACTCTGTCAGGTATATCTTACAGGGCAAAATAAGAGTTACATTTCTTTGATATTTTCAATTTTTTTCCAAAATGCGTTCACCTCTAGAAATAACAAACAAAGCATTTGTTATTTTGTAAATGAAAGTTCATAATTAAGAGCTTCAGATCTAAATATATATCTGTATAGTGTCCACATAAAAATTGTACTTCTTTCAGGGGATCTTCCAAAATACCAAAATTCGAAACATTTGAAAAGTTCCATGTTATGCTTTAAAAAGAAATTGGAACAGACATGCTGTAAAAATAACTTAATTTCTAGTGATTTTTACGAATTTAGATTTTTAGGGTTATCTCCCTTAAACAACAATAAATCAAAGTTATGGTCAGTGATGTATCATGAAAGTACAAAGTGGTGAAAGTGAGAAATTTTCCTATTACGATTAAAATGTTTAATAAAATATTATTTCCTATTTAAAAACACAGGTCCTTTTATAAAATGGTGCACTATATGAGCTGAGCTCAGTGCAGGCTAAAAAGGGATGACACTCTCCGCCTAGACTGGATTTTTGTTTAGAAGAAACTTCCTTACCACAAAAAATACCATTAAAGCGGAAAGTGTCTTCCCTGATCTTTTATTTACAAGAATTCAGTTTAGCTGAAAAGTGTTGTCCCTGATCTGGGACATAACTTAACATACTTGCATTAAGCCCTCTTTTCCCAGAACGAGCTCATATATTTTGTATCTGTCTTCAGCGGGCACTCCAAGACCGCCACCACTTCCCCCACGCAAAGAAAGACAGAGGTTGGACTTCCGTATCCGCAGTTCCAGCACGAGTCTGCTTGACGACTCACCTGGTGACCAAGGGACAACCAACGACCTTGGAAAACCGAGTGACCTTTGCAGACCGGGTGACCTTGACCTTCGAAGAAACGTCATGTCAGCCGATCTCAGTGACGTGTCTTTTGAACGCAACAGCAATGTCTCCAGGGATGGGCTTGGTAAAATATACTTTTAAGCAATTTTATTTTTATATTTTAATTTCTCAAGAATGATCTTGGTAAAATAAACTTTTAACTTATGTTGTTGTCCCCTACCGGTTTCACCTATGGTTTGCGCTCTGTCAGTCAGTCAGTCAGTCAGTCTGTCACACTTTTCTAAATCCTGGGATAACTTTAAAAATTCTTCATATTTTTTCATGAAACTTGAAACATGGACAGATGGCAATATGGAGATTATGCACGTCATTTCATTTTGTTCCTACATCAAGAATCCGGTTGCTATGGCAACAAATAGACTAAAATATTGCTTAAAGTGGTGGATCCTGCGATAACTTTAAACGTTTTTTCCTATTTTTTAATGAAACTTCAAACATTGACAGATGGCAATATGGAGATTATGCACGTCATTTCATTTTGTTCCTTCGTTTAAAATTATGGTTGCTATGGCAACAAATAGACTAGAAATATTGCTGAAAATGGTGGAGTTTCACCAGTATGGGACCATATTGCTTGGCAATAGTCTTGTTTTTATATTTTAATGTCTTTTTATGTCTAAAAGAATGCTCTTGGTGAAATAAACTTTTAATCAATTTTTCTTTTATATTACAATGTCTCAAAGAATGATATTGGTATAATAAATTGTTAATCCATTTTGTTTTTATATTTTAATGTCTAAAAGGAGGATCTTGGTAAAATAAACTTTTACTCAATGTTGTTTTTATATAAGTTTCACAAATGATGATCTTGGTTTAAATAACGTTTTCTATTTTTAATGCGCCCGGTAGGGTGGCATATAGTGATCGCAATGTCCGTCTGTCTGTCCGTCCGTCTGTCTGTCTGTCCTTCTGAAATTCCGTCACACTTGCGTTTAGGTTTCGAAAAATGGTCATAACTTTTGCATTATTGATCATAACAACTTGATATTTGGCATGCATGTGTATCTCATGGATCTGCACATTTTGAGTGGTGAAAGGTCAAGGTTGTCCTTCAAGGTCAAAGGTCAAAAAAAATAATCAAAGCGGTGCAGTAGGGAGCATTGTGTTTCTGACAAACACATCTCTTGTTGTTTTTACATTTTTATGTCTCAAAATATGTCTTAGTAAAATATTTTACTCAGCCTTGCTTTTATATTTTCTCAAAGGATGATCTTGGTAAAATAAGATCTTAATCCGTGTTGTTTTAACATTTTTATGTCTCAAAGGATTGTATTTAAATAAACTTTTAAACGATGTGACTTTTAAAGTTTTATATTTTAATGGAATAATTTATTTCATTTTGAAATTTTTTCAAGCCTTCCACTCAGGAAGCTTTTAAATAGCAATGATCCAGCTTATGAGCATTCATCAGTCTGTGTGAGCTTTCAAGGCTCTTACGTAGTCAATTATTGTGCTACGTATATATTATAACAGACCATAAGTATTCACCACGAATAGAAAGTGTGTTACATGTTAAATACATCTCTCTATCTCATAGGTTATATGTCACACTTAGAAGTCAAAGGGAATTTTACCATAATAACAATGATCCGGACTGTGACCAAATTTCCAAATAATCCCTATAAATGTTCCTTTGGTGAGCTTTATGTATTAAACATGGTTTACTTAGAGTTTTGACATGTTGAGACTGTAAATCCCCATATGAGCCCCGCTTTGTGAAAAGGGGGTTTAATGCATATGCCTATAGTGTCGTCCCAGATTAGCCTGTGCAGTCCACACAGGCTTATCAGGGACAACACTTTCCGCCCTTATCTTGATTTTTGCTAAGAAGAGACGTCCTTTAAACGAAAAATACCATAAAAGCAGAAAATGTTGTCCCTGATTAGCCTGTGAAGACTGCACAGGCTTCTCTGGGACGCCACTTTACGCACATGCATTAAACCCCCTTTTCACAGAGCCGGGCTCATATATCTTACAGATGACTATGATGGGGACTCTGTCAACTCCTTAGAAGACCTCTCCTGTTCTTCTGTCCCAATAAAAGCTCCAGGTCAGCAGATTAAACTGCCAAGGTAAGATGCATATAAGGGCTCAATTGGTCATTGTTGGCTCGGTACTACTTAAAAGTACCCTGTATTAGTATTAAGTATAATAATAATGGTGGTGATAATGATGGTAATGATGATGATTATGGGTATGTTAATATTGGTGATGACTATGATGATGGAGTTAATGATAATTATGATGATGATAACAATACTAATTATGGTTATAAAATGACAAAATTTATACACTTATAGAGATATACCTAATAATTTATCTATTTTATATTACAATAGATATTATAATAGATCTAATATGCCTTTCAATTTTTTATATTTCTCCTTTTTTATTTTTTTTTATTTTTTAAATACCAGTGAACGATAAGGTCTCATTGGCCACCGTGCACCGGTGTATTTGTATTAAAAAAAGTAATACTAATAATAGTAATAATAATTAATCTTCCGAGCAGTTGGGGTAAATTTGACCTACTTTTGTTCGTAATTAACACATTTACCCCTTAAAGGTCACAGGGGCAGGTCAGCACATAAGGTATTCGTGAAGAATCAGCGATGACCTGTAAATAAACTCTGACTTACACACACTCTTTATGTATAATGCAATGTACCCCAGGTACGGAAAAAATACTAAAACTTACTCTGGAATACTAACGCTAAATTGGTCATTGTCGGCTCATTTTTTCAAGTCAATAACTATTATTTTCATATTTATGTTAATATTTTGTAAAATTGTCACTTTATTATCAAAACTCATACTCAACAATGTTGAGGCAGGTTTTGTTCAAAGAGAAATATTTTTTTGTAATGTATTTGGTATTCGGTAATGCGTTTTACAACATCGGCTTTTGGGGCGGGAATAGCACTCTGGTACAGTCTTAATTGGCCTGGTATCTTTAAGCCTATTTTTTTTTTTACCAGGGGTACATTGTTGTATACTTAAGAATACCCAGGGTACTTTTAAGTAGGACCCGAGCCGACACTGACCAATTGAGCCATATTATTGAAAACCTTTTAGTAGTTTTATGAATAATTATCAATATTTTAGGACTGATTTTTTTTTAACAAACAGCCATATTGAAATATGTTTTCATTAAAGATCAAAGATGGAGAATTCAAACATACAAAACGTTTTTTTCACATAAGATCAATGATGGAAAATTCAAACAAACAAAACATTTTTTCATTAAAAATCAATGATGGAAATTAAAACTAAATCTTTTTTGCATTAAAGATCAACAATTTTGAATTCAAACAAACAAAACCTTTTTTCATTAAAGTGAGACTGTATGATTTTGTCAAATAATTATGAATTTTCATATGTGTTAGATTGTAATATATTGATAAAAATATGTTACGATAACACAAAAAAGGCAAGAAAAATTATACATTGAAGACGAATTTCATAAAATGCAGTAAAGACAAGTTAGCGCTGGTTGAAGCCGATGCCGACACTTTTACTCGTATTTGTTAGGAAACAAAATTGTGTCTTTGTGTCGAATGAACGAATCTGCACTAAAACTAAATTTAGATTCACATTGTACATGCATGATATATATGCTGGCGAATTCGGCTGTACAGCCTTTTTCGATTTCAGACTTTTATTTTAATTTATATTGAAATATATGACTGTATAATAAGTTTTTACACATTTTTAAAAAATGTGTAAAAACTTATTATACATATATGATAATCAGTGATTTTATATAAATTCATAAATATTTGACAAAATTTTACAGTCTCACTTTAAAGATCAAAGATGGAAAATTCAAACATGACCTTTTTTCATTTAAGATAAACAATGCAATGAAGAATTCAAACAAACACAACCTGTTTTCATTAAAAATCAACGACGAAGAATTTAAACAAACAAAACCTGTTTTAATTTCAGATCAACGATGGAAAATTCAAACAAGACCTTTTTTCATTAAAGATAAACAATGGAAAATTCAAACAAACAAAACCTTTTTTTACATTTCAGATAAACGATGGAGGAGTCAAACAAACAAAAACTTTTTTTATTAAAATTCAACAGATGAGCATTCAAACAAACAAAACCAATTTTTTTTAAAGATCAACGATGAAGAATTCAAACAAGCAAAACTGTTTTTTTCATTAAAATTCAACAGATGGGAATTCAAACAAACAAAACCAATTTTCTTAAAGATAAACAATGGAGAATTCAAACAAACAAAACCTTTTTTTTTGTTAAAGATCAACGATGGAGTATTAAAATGATGGAGAATGCAAATAAACAATCTTTTTCATAACAGATCAACACGGTCGCGGGTTCGAGCCCAACTAGGCAAGTCCATGTCGTCCCTGGTTGACGTGACAACGCCGTTCCGTTCGCTAGAAGATGTTGCGATCTCGGGGGAGCTCCATTACCGCAGCAAGCTCACCTGGACCAAGAAGATGGTGGCTGTGACCAACGGTCGATTGGTCGGGTATGTAGCATTATTAAATGGAATAATGACGCTCACAACTCTAAGATTTGTGCATTGAAATTTAAGATTTGTTCATTGAAATGTATAATGTTACACAACCTTATTTTCATCAAATGAGATTTTTGTATTTCATGATATAAAAATATATTAAATGAAAAAATGAGTACTGAACTACCAAAGTATATCATGAATATTATTGATACAACAATTTGTCTATGCATAACAGTATGAAACTAAAATTTGGACGAATGTGACTGCTACAATAAAGAATGTTACAGGTACAAAATGGACCGTCTGGACACGCGGCCGACCTTCATGATGCTTCTGACGGGATACCGGGCCAGCGCTCACAAACGAGACGGCAGACGGAGCTATGAGATACACCTGGACCACGACAACTTTGAGCAGCACGTGTTCCTGGTGGACTTTAAGGAATGGGCGGAGCTATGGTGTCAGGTTTGAATTATATAATGGGATGAGTTTTCAGTTTTTATTGAAAGACGCGTTACTTTGGAGTTTTCTCATGCTGACAGGGGAAACACAGAGAAAATCCCACCTGTTCAGTATGGGGACTACCAAGCCAAAACCAAACTCACATGATCTGGTAGTGGGACTGAACCTATATCGCCTATATAGGGTAGAAGTATGTGTACCAATCACTGCTTTTAACGGACATAAGACGGGTTTGCTGATTATTTTTGGACAAAAATGCCTATGGACATAAATTAATAAACCATGTTTCCAGACTTGGCTTAATATTGCACAATAGTTAAAACTAATTTCATAACTTAAATGTTAAAAATCCTGATTTCATGCCATTGCCATATTTCTTTTTAAAAATAATTGGCTGCCATGTAATTGATGATCACATGAACTTGTTTTCATGGTATCCTTTCAGCATCTGAACGCTGCAGCAGAGGGTGGCAAGGCCAGGGGTCCAGTGTTGCACCTGACACGAGACTCGCTGATAGACAAGACTGACCCTAGCACTTACAGTCTCAGCAAGGTATGAACATAGTCTTACAGTATGAACCTCGTAATGGTCTGAATGCATGTGCCAAACGTGTCATCCCTAATTAGCCTGTGCAATCCGTAGAGGCCAATCAGGGACTGAACTTTCCACTTTAATGGAATTTTTAGTTGAAAGAGGGTCTCTTTAAAAAGTAATCCAGTGAAGGCGGAAATCATTGTCCCTGATAAGCCTGTGAAGACTACAAAGGCTAATCTGGGACGACACTTTATGCACATGCATTAAGTCTAGTTTTCCCAGAATGTGGCCCAATAGTCCCATATGAACATTTGCAGGCGCTGTGGTCTACATACTTTTGAGTTACATGCCCTTGTTTATGGCTGTCTTACCTGTCATAAAGCAGTCCAGAGCTTTAAGTCATGTTTGTAGCAAAGTCCTTGTTTCAGATTCAGAATTAAAAGCATGTGTTTTGTAAATAGGATGTGTGTTGTTGATAGCATGGACGTGTTTTGTTGACAGTATTTAATACTGATAACAGCTCTCGTTGTGATACTTGACTGTATGAAATGCACGAATGTGTCTCTTTAACTGTTTGTATTTCTCATTAAACTGTTTGTATTTCCCATTCAACTGTTTGTTTATCCCATTCAACTGTTTGTATTTCCCATTCAACTGTTCGTATTTCCCATTCAACTGTTGGTATTTCCCATTCAACTATTTGTATTTTCCATTCAACTGTTTGTATTTCCCATTCAACTGTTTATATTTCCCATTCAACTGTTTGTATTTTCCATTCAACTGTTTGTTTTTCCGATACATTGCAGGTCCCTGCGGGAATGGCCGGTTCAAACCTGTCCCTGGTCAGTACGGACTCTGATGTAGCCAAAGAAAGGAGGAGAGGTAGAGGCAGTGTGTGTTTAGTTTAAACATATTTATTTCAAACAATACACATTGTTTTACATAGAATTACATACAACATTTATACAGTTAACATGTTTGAATAGGATTAGAATGAAAGACATTGTCTTATATAGTTTTTCTCCCTATACAAATACAATTACATGTTGTCAGACGAACATTTTTATGATAACAAAAATAGTATGGAAAATAGAAATACTCCGAGTATAGAGTTTCATTTGTAAAAAACAGGTAATAGGTTGGCTTTTGAAAGGTGAAGGAGAGAGACTGGAATCAGTGTGTGTTTCACCATTTTGTGAATAGGGTTAGGGGCCCTTTGAATTGGGAAAATTCTTGTAGTTTTATAAATTTGGAAATAAGTGTTGTTGTGTTTTTGCTTACACATACTTGAACATTGAGAAAAAAGTGTTTTACATATTTTATTTACTAAGGTTCAACTTAAAAAGCTGAAAAGCATTATGCAATTAATTAAAATTTATACAAAATATTTTTTTTTTTTTTTTTTTTACTGNACACGAGACTCGCTGATAGACAAGACTGACCCTAGCACTTACAGTCTCAGCAAGGTATGAACATAGTCTTACAGTATAAGCCTCGTTATGGTCTGAATGCATGTGCCAAATGTGTCATCCCAAATTAGCCTGTGCAATCTGCAGAGGCCAATCAGGGACTAAACTTTACACTTTAATGGAATTTTTAGTTGAAAGGGGGTCTCTTTAAAAAGTAATCCAGTGAAGGCGGAAATCATTGTCACTGATAAGCCTGTGAAGACTACAAAGGCTAATCTGGGACGACACTTTAAGCACATGCATAAAGCCTAGTTTTCCCAGAATGTGGCCCAATAGTCCCATATGAACATTTGCAGGCGCTGTGGTCTACATACGTTTGAGTTACATGCCCTTGTTTATGGCTGTCTTACCTGTCATAAAGCAGTACAGGGGCCGTATTCCAGCAGCTTTTTAAGTTAAAAAAATAACTTAAGTTGAAATATTGCGCAATATTTTTTCTTATCTCCACCATTTTTTCTTTAAACATAAGATTTCACTTAAGTAAAATTCTGGTAGCTTCATAAACTTAATAAATTTCTTAACTCGGTGTATTTTTTCTCATATATTTAAAATTAAGTTAACTTCCTTGAACTCTCTAAGGAATTTCTTAAAGAGAAATACTAAACGTCCCATGTTTTGTTTTTTAAATTTCAAATTTAACTTAAGATATTTATTTAAGAAATTTCTTAAACTTAAGTGAAAACTTAAGAAGCTACTGGAATACAGCCCCAGAGCTTTAAGTCATGTTTGTAACAAAGTCCTTGTTTCAGATTCAGAATTAAAAGCATGTGTTTTGTTAATAGGATGTGTGTTGATGATGGCATGATGTGTTTTGTTGACAGTATTTAATACTGATAACAACTCTCGTTGTGATACTTGACTGTATGAAATGAACGAATGTGTCTCTTTAACTGTTTGTATTTCTCATTCAACTGTTTGTATTTCCCATTCAACTGTTTGTATTTCCCATTCAACTGTTTGTATTTCCCATTCAACTGTTTGTTTATCCCATTCAACTGTTTGTATTTCCCATTCAACTGTTTGTATTTCCCATTCAACTGTTTGTATTTACCATTCAACTGTTTGTATTTCCCATTCAACCGTTTGTATTTCCCATTCAACTGTTTGTTTATCCCATTCAACTGTTTGTATTTCCCATTCAACTGTTTGTATTTTCCATTCAACTGTTTGAATTTCCCATTCAACTGTTTGTATTTTCCATTCAACTGTTTGTATTTCCGATACATTGCAGGTCCCTGCGGGAATGGCCGGTTCAAACCTGTCCCTGGTCAGTACGGACTCTGATGTAGCCAAAGAAAGGAGGAGAGGTAGAGGCAGTGTGTGTTTAGTTTAAACATATTTATTACAAACAATACACATTGTTTTACATAGAATTACATACAACACTTATATGTAGTTAACATGTTTGAATAGGATTAGAACAAAAGACAATGTCTTATATAGTTCTTCTCCCTATACAAATACAATTACATGTTGTCAGACGAACATATTTGTTTTTTTATGATAACACAATACTAATAGTATGGAAAATGGAAAAACTTCGAGTATAGAGTTTCATTTGTAAAAAACAGGTAATAGGTTGGCTTTTGAAAGGTGAAGGAGAGAGACTGGAAACAGTGTGTGTTTCACCATTTTGTGGATAGGGTTAGGGGCCCTTTGAATTGGGAAAATTCTTGTATTTTTTTCTAAATTTGGAAATAAGTTTTGTTGTGTTTTTGCTTACACATACTTGAACATTGAGAAAAAAAAGTGTTTTACATATTTTATTTACTCAGGTTCAACTTAAGAAGCTGGAAAGCATTATGCAATTAATTAAAATTTATACAAAATATATATTTTATTTTTTTTGGAAACCTTCAATTTGGAATTTTAGGCAGTGATTTTGGAAAAATGTATACTTTTTGATATTGGGAATTGGGCCTTATTTTTGCCCCAAATTTGACCCCCAAAAATCACAGGGTATGGAAAGTACACCAGGGATATCTCCCGTATGGCTATTTTTTTGTGGTACAATATATTCAACACATGTTCATGTACCAATTTATTGTTTGTGTGTCGTATGAATAGATATTGTTGCGGGAAATTAAAATGGAATATATTGTACCACAAAAAATAAAAAAGAGCTTTTTGTATCTTGTTAAATCTATGTAACCAGACCCACATCTAGCGTCGAAATTTTGGCTTTTGCTATAAGGAACACTGATTGTTTATGGGTTAACTTTATTTTACGAAATATTTTATGAAATATTCGTTGATTTTGAGTGTTAATGGGGCTTTAAATTTTCTTGCAGACCATTCAACAAATAGAAGCAGCCGTAAGAAAGCCATCAGCCAGTTCTTCGATGCTCTGGGCAAGAGATCATCCGTGAAAAAGTCAGCCGTTTCAAGTTTAGACAGTACCCAAAATCATGCAACCAGTCCGGCCGGTTCTTCTCATCAGACTGTCTCCGTTCCTCGGCCTGGTTCTGAGGGCTCACAGTCCTCCCTAGAAGTAACCAGTCCGCTTACTCCAGAGTCTGGTTTCCTGGACATGCCCATGGAGATACCGTTGAGCGAGAAACATATCAAACATCAGGGTAATATATCAAACATGATCGAGATATATCAAACATCAGGAAATATCAGGGAATATATATATATCAAACATCAGGGTAACATATCAAACAACTGGGTAACATTGACGTGGGTAGATACCACTCAGAGAGAAATACACATGTATATCAAATAACAGGGTAACATCGTCTTAATTAGAGAAACATGTCAAACATCAGGGTAATATATCAGACATCAGGGTAATTGAACATATTAAACATCAGGGTAATTAAATATATCAAACATCAGGGAAATTAAACATATCAAACATAAGGGTAACACATCAAACATTAGGATAACATTTTCATTAGTTGATATCGATGAGAGATAAACATATAAAACATCAGGATAACATATAAAACATCAGGATAACATTTTAAACATCAGGGCACCATATCAAACATCAGGGTAACATTGTCATAAGTAGTAACCACTGAAAGAGAAACATGTCAAACATTAGGGTAACTTTTAAAACATCAGGGTAACTTTATCAAAAATCAGGCTTACTTTATCAAATCAAACATCAGGGTAACATTATCATTAGAAGTTACCATTCAGAGGGTAATATATCAAACACCAGGGTAACATATCAAACACCAGGGTAACATATCAAACACCAGGGTAACATATCAAACACCAGGGTAACATATCAAACATCAGGTTAATATTATAATGAGTAGTTACCACTGACATAAATATATCAAACACCAGGGAAACATATCAAACATCAGGTTAATGTATCAAACATCGGGTTAACATATAAAACATAAGGGTAACTTTATAAAAAATCAGACAAACTTTATCAAATAAAAAATCAGGGTAACATTATCATTAGTAGTTACCATTCAGAGGGTGATGTATCAAACACCAGGGAAACATAATTATCAAACATCAGGTTAACGTATCAAACACCAGGGTAACATTTCAAACTCCAGAGTATATATCAAACACCAGGGTAATTTATCAAACACCAGGGTAACATATCAAACATCAGGGTAATATTATCATGAGTAGTTATCGCTGAGATAAATATATCAAACACCAGGGAAACATTATCATTAGTACTTATCCATGAGAGAGAAACATATCAAAAATTCGGGTAACATATTAAACATAAGTGTAACATATTAAACATCAGGATTATGTTATCATAATTAGTACTGAGAAACATATCAAACATAAGGGTAACATATCTAACATTAGGGTAACATTAGCATCAAACATCAGGGTACATATGAAACATCAGGGTTACATTTTCATATCAAACATCATGGTAATATTATCATATCAAAAATCAAGGTAACATATCAAACATCAGGGTAACATTATCATATCAAACATAAGGGTAACATATCAAACATCAGGATAGTATATCAAACATCAGTGTAACATATCAAACATATGGGTGTCAAAGTCATTAGTAGTTGAGAGATAAACACATCAAATATCATGGTAATATATTAAACATCAGAATAACACTATAATAAGTTCAGAAACATATCAAACATCAGGGTAAAATTGTCATGAGAAGATGCCACTCAGGGAGAAACATATCAAACACCAGGGTAACATATCAAACATCAAGGTAACATATCAAACATCAGAGTAACATTATCAAACACCAGGGTTACATATCAAACATCAGAGTAACATTTTCAAACATCAGGGTAACATAATAACCATCAGAGTAACATTATCAAACATCAGGGTAACATAATAACCATCAGAGTAACATTATCAAACATCAGGGTAACAAAATAACCATCAGAGTAACATTATCAAACATCAGGGTAACATAATAACCATCAGAGTAACATAATCAAACATCAGGGTAACACATCAAACATCAGAGTAACATTATCATAAGTAGTAGCAACTGAGGGTAAAATATCAAACATCAGAGTTACATTATCAAACATCAGAATAATATATCAAACAAAAGGTTAACATATCAAACATCAGAGTAACATTATCATACGAAGTAACCACTGAGGGTAACATATCAAACATCAGAGTTACATTATCGAACATCAGGATAATATATCAAACACCAGTTTAACATATCAAACATCAGAGTAACATTATCATAAAAAGTAACCACTTAGGGTAACATTTCAACCATCAGAGTAACATTATCAAACATCAGGATAATATATCAAACACCAGGTTAACATATCAAACATCAGAGTAACATTATCATAAGAAGTAACCACTGAGGGTAACATATCAACCATCAGAGTAACATTATCAAACATCAGGATAATATATCAAACACCAGGTGAACATATCAAACATCAGAGTAACATTATCTTAAGAAGTAACCACTGAGGGTAACATATCAACCATCAGAGTAACATTATCAAACATCAGGATAACATATCAAAGATCAGAGTAACATATCAAACATCAGGGTAACATATCAAACATCAGGGTAACATATCAAACATCAGGGTAACAACATTATCACAAGCATTTTCGCTTAAGTGCATTCATGACAAACTAAGCTTCTAATAAAAGTCTTAACTGAAGTTGTATTAAAGGGCAATTTCCGTTAATATTTATTTAAAAAAAATCCCAGTGTTTTCGGCTTATAAAAGGACAGGTATTACTCATTTAAACATTATTGGTTAAACATTTATCTGTAAAAAGACCTTAACATGAAATAGCAAGGTACAGGAATTTTATGAATTTAAGGAAATTTCTTAGGTTTTCCCTGTATAGCCTTGTGAATGCTGAGAATAATATTTCTGAGTATTTACATGTACAGGGACATAATCTATGACGTGTTTGACTGTTACCAGGTCACAATAATCAATTTTCATTTGATTATCTTGTTACTTTTTGTTATTTTACATTTCTGCGTTTTATGAAGGATATATTGTAAAAGTTTACATTGACAACTCAATTATAATAATTCATATTTTGTTTACCACATATTCATGACACTGTTCAGGTTAATGAGATTGCATGTGAATTGTTAAAAATCATTGAAAATGTTAAAAATTGTCATAAGAAACTCTATATTGACTGTAAATGTTATTAATGTCAAAATTCTCAGATACAAAAGTTTAATAAAAAAAACATTTGTTTTAATGAAAGACGGAAAAAAATAAGATAAAAAAATGAAACAATCCGTCAACTGGAAAACCAACGCCTTGTTCCATCCATTCCAGGTTATCTTGGGGTCTTCAGCAGTTTCAACAAGCGGAAATGGGGCAAGAGATGGTGCATGGTACACGAAAACAACTTCGAATGTTACCGGTATGGAAATACATGCTGTGTCAATGTATGTAATGTGTCGCCCCAGGTTAGCCTGTGAAGTATGCACTGGCTAATCAGGGACGACACTTTACGCAAAAAACTTGATATTCGCTAAGAAGAAACTTCCTACAAACGAATTAATTAAATATACTCGGAAAGGTTTGTCCCTGATTAGCCTGTGCGGACTGCACAGGCTAATCTGGAATGACACTTTACCTCTATGCATTCAACAACTTCGAGTGTTACAGGTCCCCGACAAGCTCGGTCTGTGAGCTGGAGTTCATGCTACGTGACTGCGTTCTGCGACGCGCCATTGAGGAGACAAAGAGCGAGCTGGGGCTGATGTTGTTGGAGAATAACAAGGAAAAAATAACGATAGAGGTGGGACTAGTAGGAAGTTGTTAATGATATTATTTGTAAGAGGGTGTTAATTATAACATATTAATTATAAGAAGCCAATGGCATTTTTATGCATGTCATTTGTGTATGAACTATCATACCTCTTTGGCCCTGCCTTGGGGGTCACTTGTGTCCTGTATATTGGGAAATTTTAAACAATCTTCTTCTCTAAATCTTTAGAGCCGAGGACAAAGATATTTGGTACACATATATACCATTATGCAGTGGTGTGTTCAAATCATGCCCTTGGGAATAAAACTGGTAACACCCCAGGTGTCATATTTTATTATATAGACTAAAATAAACAAACCACTTTTAAAATCTTCCGTCTGAAACTTTTAGGCCCAAAGGTTATGTATTCTGTATTTAAACAATGTTTTTTCACTAAATTAAGTCAAATATTGACTCTGGCAAATGTTCAATTTGAATATATGTGTAATGAATATTTCTTATATGTCTCAAATTTTGCAAATACCAGCATATGTAAGTGAATAAAAGTGAATACGGAATGTTATATTTGCTATTTATTGATTTATAAACTGTGTAAACATGAATTAAAAATTGTTAACATCAATATGCAATAAAATACGTAAAAAACATTGCATGTAGTGGATAAGAGACTATAAACCGAGAAAAAAAAACAATTAACATTTCTTTTCAATGTAATTATGTAAAAACTTAACTGATATTTAATTTAACACATTTGTATCGAGTTTATCAAAATCTAAAATGACTTAACCATTTATATTCCTTATCAGCCACTGAGCTGGTCAGAGCTTGGATCCTGGCTCCGAATCCTGATGAAGGAAACTAGCACCGAGTCCACCCCGGACGGTCTTCAAGGTTACATGGACGACTCACACCCGTACCACGAGGCTGTGGAGATCACGTGGACACGTGTGCATGTGAGTACATGTTGGGGACGTTATGCAATGTGTTTGGTAAATGTCAGATATAACCCTGAGTGTAATCATGCATAACACATTATTAAAACATTTTTTATAAATACTGTTTACTGTAAAATTTTGTTTAAGTTCCCCCACTTATGAGGGGGTGCATATTGATTTGCCATTTTGTATATGTCAGTAAGTTTGATTTATGTGTAGATAAAAAACTAAACAAATCTAGCCGCCGTAGTGGTATAAGTTATAAGCCTATTCATCATCATGTAGAATGATGGCCCTTGTTTAGAATAAAAAGGCATATTTGAACTTGTGTACATTGTAATGCAAAGATTTATGCTGCTAGAGTGATAAAACTTTATACATATAACTGTATCAATATATAAATCAGCATTTGAACCTAAGCACCTGGGTATCAGACTATTTTTCTGACATCAGCCGAGTTATGGCCCTTCTTTAGTGCTTGTGAAGCAGATAATTCAAAAAACTACTACTGCTAGACATTTCTGAACATGTGCAAGATTTTTTTGTAGTCTCTCAAAAGATGAATGTGACACTAAATAGTTATGAATAATGTACATATTTGTGTTATATTTCAGAACACAAGCAACATGGTAAACAGTCATGAACTTCTTAAATCTTCCAATAGAGATAGTGGAATTGCTTCATCAGAGTCTTCTGATGGCAGGTTCGGTTCTCTGGAACGAACCCCAACAACAATCGTTCACAAAGATTTTTCGGACTCCAGTCTGCCTCGCGTGAGTGTTATTGATACTGGCGCAATATACACTCAGGTCCGGAAGTCCAGTATAACTGGTTCCGGTATACAACAATTTGATAGCTCCAAAACCGGGAACCAAAAAGAGACTGAAAAGCTGTCAATTGGTGACATCTCCGATCCTATGAATTTCAATAACCACAATTCAAAAAGGGTTTGTGATGCAAGTGTTTTCGACTTTGAATCTGAGATGCCTGTTAATTTAAAACACCTTAACAGAGAGGAAAGCCTAGTGGACGAAATTATGTTTCATATAAATTCAAAGATTAATTCTCCATTCTCTAAAGAAATGGATTTTGCTTTCGCACTGGATGACAGTAGTATGTCACTTTCTAACAATGACAGCAAGAATATAAATCCAGAATCCAGCAATGAGAGTCTAGTAGCTAAAACACTTGATGATCACAGTCCAGAAATAAATGGAATAGCAAAAAACATTCATGAAGCAGGTAAAGAAATAAGAAGAGAGGTGGTCCACACTGGGAATGTTAATTCTGAAGACACGTTATCAGAAATGAGAACGCGACTAGTGCAGTTGAAACAGGACAGGTATGTTTAATTCTTAGACTCGTGGTTTAATCAAACTATCTCTATAATTAGTTTACTACCAATTTTTTTCAGTCATTTGTGTTTTGATACCACTTACTTAGTGCTTTTATTGTAAGATGTATGTGTTATGCACACTTTATTTGATCAGACATGTAAATAGTTCATGAAATCACACTAAATACTTGACAGAATACCAACACTGTTTTGTGTCTACAATATAAATTTTGTAAAACGTTTCAGGATATCAATTAGAGACAGACGGGATAAAGTTTCCTCAGATATAGACAGACAGTTTTTGACAGCAGAGTTTGACAGACTGGACAGAGAATGTAAAAAGTTAGATGAGGAAATAAAACTGTATGAGCAGGATCAAGGTCAAAACAGAAGACTGGAGTCCCACAGGAAACTGGCCGGTATGGCGTCTGTAAGAGAGGAAGATGAAGTTGACGAACTAGTTCAGTTGATGCAACAAGTAAACCTAACAACTCATCCGAAGGTTTTGAAAACAGAAAAAGACGTGGAAGGTAAAGATCCATCAGGTTATAATGTGGAAGGTTTAGACCAATTGAGCGATAAAGATGTGGATGGTATAAACCAATCAGGCGATAATGCGGAAGGTATAGACAAATCAGTTGATAAAAATGCGGAAGGTATAAACAAATCAGGTGATAATGATGTGGAAGGTATAGAACAATCAGGTGAAGTTAAAGATCAATCAGGTGATAAAGTTGCGGAAGGTAAAGACAAATCAGGTGATCAAGATGGTGAAGGTATTGACAAATCAGGTGATGATCTTGAAGTTATACACCTATCCGGCAATAATGTGGAAGGTATGCACCAATCAGGTGATAATACAGGTAATACTAAGAATGACAATTATGTTGTTGTAATATTGGAAGATAAAGGCAATCTGGAATGCTGCGGTAGTGAGGAAATAAAAACAAACTCAGACATCAAGACTTTTGAGAATGGCACAGGTTTACATGATGATATGTCTGTAGACTGTGTTGATACTACCAAGTGTAATACAACAATAACTGTGAAACAAGGATGTACTAAACAGTCTAAAAATGAAAATAACTCTGTGGAAGAAAACGAAGATGTTTGTAAATGTTCTGATCCTGTTGCAAAAGACATTGATCAAAATGCACATGATGTGAAAGAGCATTGTGTTGAAGAAACTAACATATTTAATACTGATTAAACATGGGATATTTCTGAGTAACAATCGTTTATCCGATATAGCTGAGGATATACATTGAGATTATTTGATTGGCATATGTTTGAATAAACATGATATCATTTTCGGCAGATAATTATTGGAAATTGTTTTAAAAACTACTTTACATGCTTTTAGTTGTTACATTTTAGATTATTGCGAAGCTAATGTTTTAACCATATTTTCATGTGTTAAACACATAATTTTATTTTAGTGTTTATTTTAATTTCCTAACAAATGCTAGTTTATATGTTTAACATACATAATGATGCCAAACATATTATTGTGTGTTATTTTCTGTGAAATGACTGTACGTGTAATAATGTCTGTGAACAGACTATACATGCAATAATTTCTGTGAAATTACTGTACGTTAAATAATATCAGTGAAATGGCTGTAAGTGTAATACTATCTGTGAAATGACTGTATGTGTAATAATATCTGTGAAATGACTTAGTGTAATATTATCAGTAAAATGGCTGTAAGCGTAATAATATCGGTGAAATGACTGTATTTGTAATACTATCTATGAAATTACTGTTAGTGTAATAATATTTGTGAAATGACTGTACGTTTAATAATATCTGTGTAATGACTGTAAGTGTTATAATAGCTGTGAAATTACTGTATGTGAAATTATATCTGAGACATTTCTGTACAAGTTATAATATCTGAGAAACTACTGTAACTGTAATAATATCTGTGAAATTACTACAAGTCTAATAATATATGTGAAATGACTGTAAGAGTTATTATATCTGTAAAATGAGTAGTAAGAATAAATGCAAGGCTGTATTACCTTAAGATTAAAAGGTTAATTTTACCAGGGTAAAATTCATGTTTAAGGACTATTAAAACAACATTCGTGGTCAAAGGTCTTGTGGCCTTTATTAACTGTATGTCTACAAACTTGGATATTATAATCAGTCCAATCAAATTAAGCCGTGTACTCCCTGCATCATACTTATCAATTTAAATTAGTTATTCATACTTTTTAATGTAAGTTTTAAAGACTCATCAGCTACCCTCCCATACCTTTATTTCAATGGGAGTGTACGTTCTTGGGGTTTAGAAACTGGCCTACGCCAATCAAAAGTCGCCTATTTTTAGTTTTATTCCCTCGCAGGAAAGGCAATACATAAACGAAGGCCAACACAACGCATGTAGATCATAGGCCTACTGTTTTTGTGTTTCTGCATTGATCGCACTGTCCGTCTGTCTGTCTGTCCGTCCGTCTGAAATTCAGTCACACTTAAAGTTTAAACTTTGCGTTTAGGTTTCGAAAAATGTGGAAAAACACTTTGCGTTTAGGTTTAGAAAAATGTGGGAAAAGGGTGCATAAGTCATCCTATGGTGACAAGCCTTGTTTCTAATGGAAATTTATTACATTTTTGTTTGTGTTGTATGTATCTATTGTTCCTGAAGCGAGAGAATGTAAATTGAATTTTGAGTAAAATGAAAAGTTTACTACCGGTAACTTTTGAAGTTTAAAAGCTGTAAAGTTTGTGTACATGATGTTAATTTCTTTTTTTCTATCTTTAGCCAACATATGAACGAGAAACAGTTGAAGGTCAAGAAAAAATACTTCTGCTAAGTAGATGTAGTTAACATGAAAACTTAGCTTGAGATTGCTTTTGTGGCCAGTGGTGTCAAGCTCAAGGTAAATGTATCTAAACATAGAAAATTGGTGTATTCTGGTCAATATATTTATAGTTTGCACTGACCAATCTTAATGAAACTTAGGATATTGCAAGCTTGCACATATATCCAGCTTGTTATTGTATTTGGGGCATGTTGGGTAAATGTCTAGAAAATAGAAAAATTAAATACACTCAATAACATAAGTTTTGATAAGAGGTATTGTACTGAAATTGTGTGTGCATTTAGCTTATATGCTGACCAGTAGATTTGTATACATTTATTATCCCCCGACAGAGGCGGAGGGATATTGTTTTGGCGTTGTCTGTCCATCCGGCCGGCTGTCCGTCCGTCTGTCCGGCACTTTTGTGTCCGGAGCCATTTCTTGGAAGTGCTTTGGCGGATTTCATTGAAAATTGGTATGAGTATATATATATAGATAAGACGATGATGCACGCCAAATGGCATTGTACACCATCTGTTAAAAACAGAGTTATGGCCCTTTGTATCTTGAAAAAATGCTTTTTACTATAGGCACTTTTGTGTCCGGAGCCATATCTTGGAAGTGCTTTGGCGGATTTCATTGAAACTTGGTATGAGTATATATATGGATAAGACGACGATGCACGCCAAATGGCATTGTACACCATCTGTTAATAACGGAGTTATGGCCCTTTGTATCTTGAAAAAATGCTTTTTACTATAGGCACTTTTGTGTCCGGAGCCATATCTTGGAAG
>VMBQ01003981.1:4851-39155 GCA_007657795.1 Dreissena rostriformis
GACAGACAGACAGACAAGCTCACTCCAATATACCCCCCTAAACTATGTTTGTGGGGGTATAACAAGAGTGCCCATTTGAAGTTTCATGAAGATTGGACAAAAAATCTGATTTTCTTGAGTGTTTACAAGGGTTAATGTTAGCATAATGTAAGGAAAACTGACCTGCCCCTCTGTGAACAAGTTTTTTAAGGAACCAGAACTTTTTTTCCAACTCAGCCGAGATATCATTAAAACATAAGTGCGTCGCATAGTTCGTTTGATTAACAACGTCATATGATATTTGCCGTAATGAAGTGAATCGTGTTAACTGAGTGAATGCAGCTTATTACATGGTGAATATGGCAATTCGGTTTCATTCTATTTTCTCAAGAATCCTCCGTTTAATAACATATGATCAAATGTATAACAAGGTCATAGATGAATTCAAGTCCAATTTAATTTCTGTTTCAACTTCTTTATGTATAATTAAGTTCTCAAAATATACAACAGTTTTACATTCACAAATTCGTCCGTATATGAGTTATATAAAAATTAGTCTTATTCCGCAAACAACTACATGACTGAACTATTTCTTTCTCCCTACGCCTGCTGCGAGTTATGGTTAGTAACTGACACACAACACGTAACCAAAATATTTGCTGAAGCATCCCACATGCAGACAACCAATGGGAATGTAGCACATAGAAATCACTCGTGCAGAGAACCAATGGAAAGGTGGTAACGGCCAAATACAATTAAATATGGAGTCGACCGAAAATAAATGATTATAAGGACTGGTAATAGTTGACATCCATAAGGGAAATGACCGGCAATTGAAATACAATTAAAACCCAGTGGGTGAAAGTAAATTGACATTTTAACCTAAGGACAGGGAAACGTTATCTGAAAAGAATTTTAACAAAGTTGAGTTATTACGTTTTTACAATAATGTCTCAAAATAATGAATCCTAAGAAAAAATTATATATGTTTTCTTTTACATGTTTTTAGATGCTTTACGTGACAGGTGCATCATGGTAAGGTTCATGAAGATTGGACCTCTGATTCTGAAGTGTTCAGAAGGATTCATGATAGCCATGTAAAGAAATCTGGCAGCAATGTTTTCAACAGGTCATAACCATTTTCTTAACTCACCAGAGATATAATTGCAACAAAAATTCTAAGCAACTTTCATGCAAGTTTCATAAAGATCGGACTAAAAATATTACTTCTAGAGTTTTCACAAGCTTTTTCTTAAATTTGACCCAGTGACATAGTTTTTGACCCCACGCGACCCTGTTTCAAACTCGGCCGAGACAATTTTAGGAATCATTTCTGACCATAAATAATGAAGATTGGTTGATAAATGTGGCCTCTATAGTGTTCATAAGGTATATGTGTTCAAAATGCAATGCAGGACAGATGACGCAGGACAAGCGAAGGACAAATGGTTACCAGAAAATGTATGCTCATTATAAGGGTCATAATTATGCCAAAAGTTGATGCAGCCAAAATTTCATTCTATACAATCATCTTCACATTAAGGTCATTCAACTGTGTAAATTTGCATGAGACCTGCCACGTAATTAAAGAGGAAACACCAACTTTTTGGACTATATATTATATTCTATAGTGTAAAAGCAGACAAAAGGCCAAACTTCTGCCAAAACTGTCTAAACAAAAATTCTTTGCTTGACAATCATCTAAACATTAGGGTCATTCAACTGTTAAAGTTTGAGCGGGATCCACCCAGTAATTAAAGAGAAGATATGTGACATGAAAAACTGACAAAAATGCAAAACTCATCACAGCAAAAATTACGTTCTTCGGATCATCCACAAGAACAAGGTCATTCAACTTTGAAAGTTTGAGCGAGATATACCGGTACTCAGTATTTAAAGGATTTAACTCTTTCGTGCTGGAACCAAATTTTGAAGGCCTTTGCAAACAGTTTGGATCCAGATGAGATGCCACTACAGAACGTGGCGTCTCATCAGGATCCAAACTGTTTGCTATTCTGATAGTATTCTTTGAAAAAAAAATCAAAGAAAATGCTAATTTTAGAAATTCAGCAGACGCCATTTTAGCAGACAACAAATTTCCCAGCATGCAAAGGGTAAAAAAGAACACTGCAGGACATACGTACAGACAGACAAGTGCGATGCTTAATGCCTCCAACTATGTTTGAGAATAAAAATGTTGCATTAAGTGAAGTAACGAGCTTCAGCTACATACAACGATGGACTGAAAATGTCCAATATCTGACACAATGAGAACTTTATTTGTAGAGATATAATACAATCTTAAACAAAGAAATGTCCCTAAGGTATACAACATTGCTAATACTTGCACAATAACATAAACACACTTAAGTCTTACCTTCCTCACTATAAGCTATCCATGTATTACAGCCTTCATTAGTTGATACCTGGCAAGAAGTATTTATTACCAGTCTTATTAGTTATCCTAACATTATCTGGAACAATTATTGTCAGCATGCAAGCCTTAGTCTCTCTCAGCAACCAGGATATCTCTCAATGTGTAACAGCACAGGTGTAACATTTAGAGGAGTAAGGAATATCACTACAATAACATTATAAACCTTTGTTATCTGATCAAATAAATAAATATTGCGGCTCTCATTGAAAAGGTACAGGTGGCTCATTTATTTGCATTTGTTTTTTGTAATATGAAAAAAGTAAAAACATGCAACCATACAAAACACCAAAATTTGTTGCTTTTAAAAATCTTGGACAAGGCATGTGTGTCTGATTTGACATTTTCAGAGGGTTTCATTTTTCATCTGTGGAGTAAATTGCTTAGGTGACTTCTTTAGTTGTTCAGTACCGTTTGGTAATGGGGAATACATAAAAAATTAATTAAGCAGGTAATTGGGAAAACCGGGCTTATTGCAAGTGCGTTAGGTTTCATGTTCATCCCAGATTAGCCTGTGCAGTCTGCACAGGCTAATCAGGGGCAATACTTTCTGCTTTCATGGAATTTTTCTTTTATGGAAGTCTCTCCTGTATGAAAATCCAAGCAGAAAGTGTCGTCCCAGATCAGCCTATGTGGACTGCACAGGCTAATCTGGGACGAACATGAAACCTAACGCACATGCAATAAGCCCAGTTTTCCCATTGCGACCACACTTTACGCTCATGCATTGTCTGGTTTTCCCAGAGTGTGGCTCATACTGAATTAAGATTGTCCTCAGACAATTATGTGTATACCATACTTAAGGAACTAATTTTAATGAGATTTTTTACTCTTACAACAAACAATACTGTCTTGATCTTGTTACCGCCCAACTGCACTATACCAGACCTCAACAACCTGTTCATTTGCTGAAGCTAATGAACTCATTCTTGCTAATTTGCAAGGTACACTATCGGAACAACAGCCTGTGTTATAGCTAATGAAGCTGCCAGGTTTGTGTGAATGTACATTACATGGTATTAAATATTTTGTGACTTGTGTTATGAAGAGTCACACTTACATGACGAAAGAATACCAGAATGTTTGCCAGATTAACGGAATCATGCCAAATATTTCCCTGGTTGTATTCTACATAAAGCAGAATCTCACACAAGGAACACACTTAAATGTGAGGTTAGGCAACCACAACTACAAGCTAAAACTAGCTGCTAAATATGAATTTTTGGCACTTGAATGACATATATCTTTATCCGCTGTACACTCTATTTTTAATACAACACTTCAAGACTATCTATCAAGAATTGATGTATCTTTTTTTGTTTTGTAAGTTGAATTGAGCTGCATCATTACTATATTATTATAATTTCCTCTTTATTCAATTGCAATAAAGAATTTAATGACAAATATCAAAAATGCCATAAATCTGTGAACAAGACTGGTAAATATCTAGATGGGTGTTAATGGCATATATAGTGCAACCCCAGACCAGCCTGCACATAGTGCCCGGTCAAATATATTGTATTTAACATGGGATTTACAATATCTCCTCTAGTTCTATATTCAATGTTATCGGGTCATGGCTAAATTGAAACAGGCCCAGCTTTAATTTGAATTTCAATATTTGTTTAAACTTCCACCTGAAAGTGCATCCTGCAGTGTTCACCCATTATTCTGCTAGGACCACACACATAGCATCTCTCTACACTGGGATCAGTTGTTATTTTCAACTGAAACAATAATGGTGGTATTGTTTGATTTGAAAAAAACACTGCAATCACATTTTATTCATGTTTGATAAGAATAAAAATAGAATGCCTATGCACACAATTCAACAACACAAACAATGTTGTTCTGATTATCGAAAATTTTGTATCAATAAAGTTTCTATTCCTGATTATTCAAGTTTAGATAGGAATGGCACAAGTTGCTTCTATTTGCACATTTGAACACAACAAATATTCTCTCCAATGAAGTGCCCCAAGTACACCTTCTAGGTTCAATGGCCATATGCACTATGCCCAATAACTAATAACTTCTAGGTACGGCCATATGCACTATGTCCAATAACTAACAACTTCTAGGTGCAATGGCCATATGCACTATGTCCAATAACTAATAACTTCTAGATGCAATGTCCATATGTGCTATGCCCCATAACTAATAACTTCTAGGTGCAATGGCCACATGCACTATGCCCCATAACTAATAACTTCTAGGTGCAATGGCCATATGCACTATGCCTAATAACTAATAACTTCTAGGTGCAATGGCCATATACGCTATCCCCCATAACTAATAACTTCTAGGTACAATGGCCATATGCACTATGCCCTATAACTAATAACTTCTAGGTGCAATGGACATATACACTATCCCCCATAACTAATAACTTCTAGGTACAATGGCCATATGCACTATGCCCCATAACTAATAACTTCTAGGTGCAATGGCCATATACACTATCCCCAATAACTAATAACTTCTAGGTGCAATGGCCATATGTCTATGCCTCATAACTAATAACTTCTAGGTGCTATGGCCATATGAACTATGCCCCATAACTAATAACTTTAAGGTGCTATGGCCATATGCACTATGCCCCATAACTAATAACTTCTAGGTACAATGGCCATATGAACTATGCCCTATGACTAATATTTTCTAGGTACAATGGCCATATACACTATCCCCCATAACTAATAACTTCTAGGTACAATGGCCATATGCACTATGCCTCATAACTAATAACTTCTAGGTGCAATGGCCATATGAAATATGCCTCATTACTAATAACTCCTAGGTGCAATGGTCATATGCACTATGTCATAACTAATAACTTCTAGGTGCAATGGCCATATGCACTATGCCTCATAACTAATAATTTCTATGTGCCATGGCCATATGCACTATACCTCATAACTAATAACTTCTAGGTGCAATGGCCATATGCACTATGCCTCATAACTAATAACTTCTAGGTGCAATGGCCATATGCACTATGTCTCATAACTAATAACTCCTAGGTTTTTTGGCCATATGCACTATGCCTCATAACTAATAACTTCTATGTGCAATGGCCATATGCACTATGCCCCATAACTAATAACTTCTAGGTGCAATGGCTATATGAAATATGCCTCATAACTAATAATTTCTAGGTGCAATGGCCATATGAACTATGTCCCATAACTAATAACTTCTAGTTGCAATTGCCATATGCACTATGCCCAATAACTAACAACTTCTAGGTGCAATGGTCATATGTACTATGCCCTCTAACTAATAACTTCTAGGAGCAATTGTCATATGTACTATGCCTCATAACTAATAACTCCTAGGTGCAATGGCCATATGCACTATGCCCCATACCTAATAACTTCTAGGTGCAAGGGCCATATGTACTATGCACAATAACTAATAACTTTAAGGATAATTGCCATATGCACTATGATGCCTCATAAATAATAACTTCTAGGTTCAATGGCCATATGTACTATCCCCCATAACTAGTAACTTCTAGGTGCAATGGCCATTATAACACACTAAACAATTACCTTTTCATGCACAATGCCACATAAATAAAAAAAATATGACAATGACCATATGCACTATGCACTGCAGCTAACAACTTCTAGGGACAATGGCCATTTGCCCAATAACTAATATTTTCTAGGAATATCGCCATATGCACTATATTATATACCCAATAACTAATAACTTTTAGGGATAATACCAATATGCACTATGCACTATAGCTAAAACCCTCAAGGGACAATGGCCATATGCACTATGCCCCATAACTAATTATGTTTAGGGATAGTTGCCATATGCACTATGCCTCATAACTAATTATGTTTAAGGATAATTGCCATATGCACTATGCCTCATAACTAATAATGTTTAGGGATATTTGCCATATGCACTATGCCCAATAACTAATAACGTTTAGATACAATTGCCATATGCACTATGCCACATAAATAAAAACATCTAGGGACAATGGCTATACCCACTATGCCACATAACTAAAAAACATCTAGGTAAAATGGCCATCATACACACTATGCCAAGTAACTAACAACTTCTATAGACAATGACCACATGCACTATGCCCCATAACTAACAACTTCTTGGGACAATGGCCATAATTATGAACCATGCCCCATAACTAACAACTTCTTGGGACAATGGCCATACACACTATGCAACATAAACAAAATATAGGTACAATGGCCATATGAACTATGCCCTATAACTAACAACCTCTAGTGACAATGACCATAAGCACTATGACCCATAACTAACAACTTCTAGGGACAATGGCCATAATTATGAACCATGCCCTATAACTAACAACTTTTAGGGACAATTGCCATACGCAATATGCCACATAACTAAAAACGTCTTAGGACAATGACCATAGGCACTATGCCACATAACTAACAATTTGTAGGGGGGATTGGAGATTAACAGTGCATTCCATAAAAATCTACTCAACCAATTAAGCTTGTCAAGATGTAGTAAGTATTTGTTATTGTTTTTGCAGGCACAAATATTTCTTGCAAAGCTTTCAGTTCCAATATGCTCATTTGTTTTGGCAGAAAAGACTTCCTGTACGTCTGTCAAAATTAGGTGAATGATCATTGTTGAGTGTAGTTAAGTGCCAAATGAACGCAAGTAGAAAGGTAACTGACCTTAATGTCATGCAAAGTCAAGAATGTCTGTGAACCCCTAAAGTAATAATCACAAACAAATCAATATGCATCTTAAGAGAATAATTGAACTGGCTGCATTTTAATTAAATTTATAAACTTAGCATAATGTTCACATTTGAACCCCTGTCGCCCCAGAGGTTGTCAGTACATCTACCAGTAAACAGCATAAGACAAAATAAGTCATGCTGGGAACCAGGAAAGTTAGCAATTGGCTAACAATAAAAGAGAACCAAACTTTCCAACATAATCTTTAAGTTCATGAAATTCAGTTCATGATTGCTTCATGAACTACACCAAGTCTAATTCACAAACCAACTCATGAACTTGACAGAACAGCCTTTTGTTGTGCATGAACTGTTCATGAATTATATCATGATAAGTTCATGAACAAATAGTTCATGAACTAATAATGATATAAATGTTAATAGTAATAAAAAGAATAAACATCTTAACCCTGTGAAAAGAAAACAGTCGCTTCCCACATACAATGGAACATAAAAGTAGCCCATTCATTTTATGTTGTGAAAATTCTCTTAATCACAATTTAAGGTCTTTGACAACATTAAAGGTTTTTTGTGACAACTTAATGTTAAATTATATGTTGGTAAAATAATATCTGACTACTTGGAGAACTATTCAATTTACAAACCTGCAATATTCCATTTCCCTCCCAGGAAAGTTTGAAATGTATACTGCCAATCAGGAACAGTGTAATGAAACACTGAATATAAACAGCTTCCTAAAGATGATGTTTGTTTATGTCTATGTTCTTGTACTCATTATATAAAACAACCATTCTATGTTACTGGAACTTTATAAATCGATGTTCATACATTTTCTTGATTTGATTTCTCATAAGGTAAATGAATTTATGAAACTGTAAGTTTACTTACCAAATGTTCAAGTACATGAAGTTAAGTTCAAGAACTTCAAAGTTCATGAACTACATATTTAATTAACTTCTGTCTTCATGAACTAAACAGTTCATGAAATGCATATTCATGATCAGTTAATGAATAGGACAAATAATTTCATTATTCATTTTTTGAGGTAAAAAAAAATACATTTAAGAGTTCATGAACTGTTCATGAAACACTTTTAGATTTTTCAGGAACTCCAAAAATGGTTCATGATAAGTTCATGATCTCATGAACAGTTTTTGCATGGGATGGGCCATCAATCCATCAGAGAACAGTGTTTAACACAATGAGTACCAAAGTATGTGCAATAGGGACATCAAAACATCCATGTGGACTTGAAACACATGGGGTTATTTGCCAGCATGTTTTAAATTTGTGTAGTGCTATGGCAAGCGAAATGCACATCAAGTCTTAAACCACAGTTTAACAGTTAACTTTATAGTTAAGAGACTTTGAACCCGGGTTCAAAGTGCTGTCTGCACATTAATTCCTTAAACCCGGGTTAAAAACTTTGAACCGCGGTTCAAAGTGTGTTTAAAAATAGATACAAATCTGTTATCTGAGACAACCAATTAGCGGAGCTTATACCACAATTAGAAGGTAAATGCCGCGACTTCATTGGTCATCTCTTAACTATAGGGTTAAGAGACCCGTAGTTCAAAGTCTTAAACTGCGGTTAAGATGCGCCGAATGCACATTAATTATTTAACAGTTAATTATATAGTTAAAAAACTTTGAACCCGAGTTTAAAGCACTTTAATTCCTTAAACCCAAGTTCAAGAATTTAAACCACGGTTCAAAGTCGGAAAAAAAATCTCTTATCTAGACTTGGAACTGCGGTTCAAAGTATTAAACTGGGGTTAACAAGCGCGGAATGCGTATTAATTAGAAGGTAAATGTCGCGATTTTATTGGTCCTCTCTTAACTTTAGGGTTAAGAGACTTTGAACTGCGGTTCAAAGTCTTAAACTGCGGCTCAAAGTCTTAAACTGTGCTTCAAAGTCTTAAACTATGGTTAAGACGCACGAAATGCACATAAATTATTTAACAGTTAACTATAGGGTTTAGAGACTTTGAACCCGAGTTCAAAGTGCCGTTTGCACATTTATTCCTTAAACCTGAGTTCAAGAGTTTGAACCGTGGTTCAAAGTGTGTCTAAAAATAGATACAAATCTCTTATCTACATAATTCAGAGACAACCAATCAGCGGAGCTTAAACCACAATTAGAAGGCAAATGTCACGATTTCATTGGTCGTTTCTTAACTATAGAGTTAAGAGACTTTGAACCGCTGTTCAAAGTCTTGAACCCGGGTTTAAGAATTAATGTGCAAACGGCACTTTGAACCCGGTTTCAAAGTCTCTTAACTATATAGTTAACTGTTGAACTGTGGTTTAAGACTTAATGTGCATTTCGCTTGCCATATCATAAGTGCAGATGTTGAAAGTTTGAAACTGCATTACTATCCACACCTTCTCAATTTGCCTCTCTCTTGATAATTTACTTAACTTGAATTTCGAACCTTATTTGTCCAGTGGAAAGCTTGTCAATAAACAATAGACTTGACCGATAATTGTTTTACATTTCATTGGCAAATTTATCTATAAATGTACATGTGTATTTGTGCTTTAAACGTTTTACTTCAAATGCTTAGACAAACAGGAAGGCAAAGCGATCTGAGTTCGTATACTGGTTATTGACATGCTCTATCAAAGGACCTTAACTGTACGTGGTATCATTGATGCTTAAAAAGCTAAATAAGCAGTCGCATGCAAGGCAGCCTAAGTGATCTACCAAGAATCATTAAGACACGCCACCTCTGTCATATAATATCAAGTATATCTCAGAAATCTGGCTATTAAATCCTGTGTATGAAGACATTCCATTGTTTTCATTGTTACTTCATGGTTACACAACATCTTGGCAATGAAAGAGCCATAACATGTCAACTTTCACTCACATCAGTGTCCATCTACCTCCTGCAGTTAGCTCATCTTACAAGTACTCCAGAAACATTTTCCATTCCAGAATGATCAGAAACATGTACTTGGTGATATCCTATATAGCTATAACCAGGTGCATTCAACATGCTGTCAAATGATTGTATAAATATAACATCAATTATACAACTATAAATGGTGGAATGGCAGCATAACAGATAAAGGAAAACACCAATTGACGCAAACACAAGGAAGAGAATTCATATTAAACAATCAAATTCGTTGAATAGATATCCCCCGCCAATTTTAGAATTATGTGACAGACTGATGGACGGAATGACGGACGGATCAACGGAAGGACGGATGGACAGTCTCACAACGCCAGTTCTATATCCTTCCGCCTTTGGCCAGGCATAATTAATTTTATATGGGATGACAAACCAGAAAAAATATTACAACATCAAATAAATACCAGTAGAGTTTGGGTGTATTCTGTAGTTAGTTCAATTATAGAACAATAACGTACACAACTGGACAAAGTTTTCATTGAGATTTTATTTTGCTCTTTAACACGAATGCTTTCCAAAGTCCACAGCACATTCTAATCAACAAGATGCATGAGAGGCCAAACGGCCCGGCGACAACAAGAAAGTGTGTATCTTATAAATCTATGTGTGTACAGTGTCTTGAACTACAGAAGTGAAGATATTTATATACATTGAAACATTCGAGGTTTGCAACACTTCCGAAAGGAACGTGTGCAAAGGAACGTGTCGAAAGGTAACAACGGGAAGAAACAAATGTAACAGAATATAACAAAAACATACAGAATCAACCGCTGTCTGAGGTTTTGACTGCTAAAAGTGACATTCGTAAATTAACAGGAAGAGACCAGCCAATCAAACATAATTAAACACGGAGTGCCAAACACTAATTGACATTTTAACCTGAGGGCGAGGATATTATATCTGAAAATAAATTAGTGGCTGACCTCGTTTCAAACATTGTATTGTTTTGCTAAAATACTCAAACAGCATACAGTTACAAATGAAGTTAACCATAGGAAGTTATTTAAGAATGTCAAATGCAATTTTAATTTATTGTTGGGATACAAAATATGCAAAAGTAAAAAAACACTAATTCAAGTTTGAAGTTGACCTAAGTTGAACCTAGCGACCTGAAACTTGCCTGAGACACACTCACCGGCAGACAAACAGATGGATGGATGTCACAAAGATGTCAATGGTGAATTTAGTATATTGCCTTTACCTTGTTTCAGGGGCATTACAAGTAACAGAGCGGAAAAAAAAACATTTAAGCTTTGACTTTGAATTATGACCTTGACCTTAACCATGGAGCATGACTTTTTTGTGTTATATGTGACATACAGTATGGTGATATCAAATAGCATAATTCAATCCTACTCACAGTTTACAAGTTTCAAAGTGAAAACAAACATAACATAACATTTGACATTGAATACCCGGTAGTGACCTTTTAACTATTAGCAGCATGGACGTTTAATTAGGCCATGAATTGAAGATTTATAAGGAAGAGGAATTATAATTGGAGTTAAATGCAATACTTAATGGTGATAATACAGTGTCAGATCGGAAATGAAAATACATGACTTTTGACCTTGAATTGTGACCTTAACCGTTTACAGAGGAGCATAGGAGTTGTACATGTTACATTCACTTGACATGGGGAATAATAATCTATAGAGACAATTTTAAAATACCCCTAGTATGAAACAGTTTGAGATTGGAGACCTACACAAACAAGCACCCACGGATGGATGGAGTGACTATTACATGTCCTCCTTCGAGGCATAAAAAAATATAACAAAGATTAAATGTTTTTTGTTAAATGTAGATTAATATAATAATATATAATGCAGCATGTTTACACACATGAATGTATTTAATAGTCTTAAATGTTATGTGTTATTATGCAAAAGTGTTTTGATTGTCATATTTGTTTATCCTTAAATATGTTATATTGTATGATTCCCTGTCTTGGCAATATTTATTTTGTATATATGTTCTTGGCCAAACACTGAATTCTGGATTGCCAATAAACTATGAATGAATGAAAAAACTATGAAAATGTTAATTGATCTAATGGAAAAAGAAAATCCTGTGAACCCAAAATGTCAGTCCGGTTTTTAGTTTGCGTTATTCCAATACCAAGTTTTATGCTTATCTGTCTGAGTTGTTCCAATCTGTGCCCAGAGGTACATAATGCACATGGCTGTGCTGCTCTTTGGAAGAAATCATTACGTTTGAGTTATGGCTGCAGAACACTGAGAACTGACACATTATTGGCACCCAGACACTGGCGTATTCCTTGGTAAATAACGCATGGCATTTCTTTTCCATTAAATATCTTTTCTCAATCCTTTTATATGTATGGTCTTGTAATAATAAAATTGATAATCCTCTTTCTCAATGGGAAATATTTATGAGTTATTTGAGACCCAAAGGGCAATAATTCTGCATCATAAATCCTGGAACATCTTGCCAAATCTAGTACAACTGTGTCACTGGTTGTCGGGGATTTAGTATTCATAAAGGACATCATACATACTTTGAAGCAACAGGACGCAAAGGCATTCATCATCTGCCAGAGAAATAAAAGCAGATATATGTGACAAAAAGGCGAGGAATTAGAGAACCATGTACAAGCAAGTACCGTTGGTACAATGAAAGCTGTGCATATATGTAAAACTGAGAGAAAACCAAGAAGCTTTTGATACAGGTCTTAAAACTGTAACTGGAAGATGATAAATGTTTGCATAATTGAATTTTCTGTATAATAACCATTCACCATATACTATTTTACATTTAATAAAGAATGCTAAACGATGATGCCATGGCAGTTGTTTGTGGAACATTGGTAGTTCCCTTAAAAGTGATATACATTGACGTGATTCAATCAACACTGTGTACTTGCAGACAAGTTCCAGTAGAAACAAATAATAGCAAACGAAAAAAAAAACACATCCACATCGTTATTTCGAAATAAATATCCTTGGATAAGTGCAGACAGTTATGATTGTTGAGAATTATCGAAAGCATTTTACAGCAGTATGATCTGCTTTCTTACAAGTATTATCATTGAATTTGAGTGGGAAGTATGAAGTTTTGATCATTTAATTGATATTGAAGCAGCATGAATTATGTATATCATGGTTGCAACAGGTGACTTAAAACATGGGATTATCAGGGGTCTATCTTTACATTTAATTCCTGCTAAGACATAAATATTTAAAGCAAAGATATCATTTACATAAATAATCTAGGATGCAATCCTGCAAATAAAACTAAAAAACATTACTCATGATTTCCGCCAATGATTGAGACTACAACTTAACATGAACATTTCAACAAAACATAACTATATATTGATCAGAGATGAAATTTCAAACAGAACACTTTATCTTGCATATTCTGCACATGAGTAAATTTCTTGACTCAAAGCCCCCATAACACTCAAAATCTATGAATATTTCGTAAAATGTTTCATAAAAATAAAGTTAACACATAAACAATCAGTGCTCCTTATAGCAATAGCCAAAATTTAAAACGCTAGATGTGGCCTGGTAACATAGATTCAACTAGATATAAAATTCTCTTTTATATTTTTTTGTGGCAGGGTTAGCAATTGCGAAGTCTGGTCTGGAGCTATGCTGGCTGCATTTGGAACAAAAGCTCCGCGGTCGGAGACTGATGCCCTCAAAAACAGGGCCTTGACACAGGATTATTTGCAACAAAACTGATTTAAATTTAAATAGGGATTATCTATTGTTCAAGGTCAATGCATCTGCAAAGTATGAAACCCATCACTCAATCCTTTGATGACATATCAAACAGAACCCAATTTAACACTTAATGTATCAAAGACCTTGACCTTTGAACTAGTGACCCCAATTTGAATATGGGTTACAATCTACTGTCCAAGGCCAATGCAAATGTGAAGTAACAAGACAATCAGTCAATTTGTTGTTGAGTTATTGATCAGAAATGATTTTCACACTTAATGTGACAGTGACCTTGATCTTTGACATAGTGACCCCAATTTCAATAGGGGTCATCTACTGTCCAAGGCCAATGCACATGGGAAGTATCAAGCCAATAGGCAAATCAATTGACAACTGAGTTATTGATCAGAAACGATTTTCACACTTATTATGACAGTGACCTTGACCTTTGACCTATTGACCCCAATTTGAACAGAAGTCAACTACTGGCATAGGCCAATGTACATGGGAAGTATCAAGCCAATTGGTCAATCGGTTCACAAGTTATTGATCGGAAACGAACTGGTCTAACGACAGACAAAAAGACAGACAGACTGACCGACATCCATCAAAACAATATACCCCCTCATCTTCGAAGAGAGGCATAATAAGACCTATTTTCGCACGATGCAGCTCATGTTATAGCGAGTGTGTATGTCGAGGCATGAAATCGGCCACCTAAATTGATAAATTGATAGGTGATGAGGTCAGCTCAGTAGAGAGAGCACTTGCCCTGATAAAAAGGATTGCTAGGTTGAAGTCCCAGACACAATATCCACTGACACTCTATGACCTATAGGGTCTAGTACTAGCAGGCAGACATCCCAATGCAAGGTTCACATTTGCAAAACCCTGCTACACATAAACCAACAAAAGCATGTTGAAACAAGACTATTGCCAAGCAATTATGTCCCCTACCAGCTCCACCATTGTCAGATTTGTAAAAAAAAATAATTAAGTATTTGTTGCCATAGCAACCAAAATTCTTGACGTAGGAACAAAATGAAATGATGTGCATAATCTCCATATTGCCATCTATCCATGTTTCAAGTTTCATGAAAACATATGAAGAACTTTAAAAGTTATCGCAAGATCCAGAAAAATGTGACAGTCTGACAGACTGACTGACAGACAAACCATAAGTCCCCTCCGGTGAAACCGGTAGGGGACAATAAGGCATCAGGCATTACTGGTAGTGTACAAATGGCTTAACAATAAACTGTAAAAGGACTAAAGGGTTACTTATGGAAGGGTGAAGCTTTCCCTGTCTAACCAACTGATATGCCTCGTGGAGAGTGCGTGTAATGCTGGAGAGTACCACAGTGTGATTATTAAAGTAACACACATATGAGAGCGTCCTGCACAAATTGGTCTTATGAATAGTCTAGTCTGGAGCTACAATGTTCGCTTATGAGACCATGATCCTTCCATTACTTTATAGTGGACAGGGTAGCTCCAGACTAGACTGCACTTATGGAAAAGCTTGGATGGATCTACTTGGGCTGCATATGGCATAAGACCCATTTTTGCATGACGCAGGCCATATACAAGTAAATGCATTCAATCCGACCAGACACGAACACTACCACTGTTGGTCAAACCAAACAACTATTTGGCTGCCTGGACAATCACAACCACATTTATTGCCTTACAAAGTATCTATAAAAACAATGTGTAAACAAATAGTATTACATACCAATTCCTAACAACCAAGTTATTGCAAAACACATTCTTTGAGAGCCTACCTTATTTTGATTTTGATTTATTTTTATATGTCTGTTATCAAACATGAAACTGCATTGCCTGCAATAATTTATCCTGTGTCTGCCTTTATCTTTAAGGAACGATCTAATCATGAAAATCATGAACAAGAGCACCGCACTGCGGGTGCCAATGCTCGGCTGTGGGTGCAGCCTACTGCGCTGCTATGAAATAAAATTTCTATTTATCATTGGGCAGGTTTAGAAATTATCTCCCTTTTAAAGCTTATTACTTCCCTTTGATTGTATTTTTTTAACCTTTTACCTAGAAGGATGACCTTGACCTTTCACCAATCAAAATGTGCAGCTCTATGAGATACAAATGCATGCCAAATATCAAGTTGCTATCTTCAATATCGCAAAAGGTATGGCCAACGTTAAAGTTTTCGGACGGACGGACTGACAGCTCAACTGCTATATGCCACCCTACTGGGGGCATAAAAACCTTTGATAGAAATAAGTTTATCAATATACCCATGAAGATTAATGTTGAAACCATGTTTGCGTGTAATTATGTATTTGAAAGTTTTTAAGGTCCCTTAATAAAGAACAAGAGGGCCATGATGGCCATGAATCACTGATCTGACTAACCTTGCTATACATCAACTTAAATTCTATCACATTTAGGTCATTTTAAATCAAACATAATGCAAAATAAGATGAGATGTAACACATCATCTCGAAAGAATCCCAAATGTTTACGACTGACATTCTTCGCATAGTACACTAAAATATAAATAAACTAAAGATATTAGTATGTTAAGTAATGAAATCTCTCATTCACAGAACATATAGTATAAATAATTCCTTTATAAATTTGATAACTCATATAGTTCATATCAATAAATTAAGTTGCACAAGTGGTTAAAAATTGAAAGTCATAAAAGTGCATAAATTCATTTTTGGAATTATATATAATCCCAACCCAGATTCAATCAAGATAAACATTCTGACTAAATTTAATAAAGATCTCATAAACTGTGACCTCTATCGTCTACAAGAAATTTTACTATGATTTGACCAGATGACCTACTTTATGACCTCAGATGACCCATATACAATCCCAAGCAATCAATTAATACATTCTGACAAAACTTCATTAAGACGTGATGAAAACTGTGACCTCTTTCATCTACACAAGGTTTTACTAGAATTGGCCCGGTGACCTAATTTTTGACCCCAGATGACCCACATACGATCCAAAATCAGATATTATCAAGATAAACATTCTGACCATATTTCATAAAGATCAGATGAAAACTATGACATCTATTGTCTACACAAGGTTTTTCTATGATTAGACCTAGTGACCTTGTTTCTAACCCATGATGACCCAAATACAATCCCTACCCAGATTTCATCAAGATAAACATTCTGACCAAATTTCATAAAGATTGGATGAAAACTGTGACCTCTATTGTCTACACAAANAATAAACTAAATTCACATTCACAGAACATATAGTATAAATAATTCCTTTATCAATTTGATAACTCATATAGTTCATATCAATAAATTAAGTTGCACAAGTGGTCAAAAATTGAAAGTCATCAAAGTGCATAAATTCATTTTTGGAATTATATATAATCCCAACCCAGATTCAATCAAGATAAACATTCTGACTAAATTTCATAAAGATCTGATAAACTGTGACCTCTATCGTCTACAAGAAGTTTTACTATGATTTGACCAGATGACCTACTTTATGACCTCAGATGACCCATATACAATCCCAAGCCAGATTTCATCAATTAATACATTCTGACAAAACTTCATTAAGACGTGATGAAAACTGTGACTTCTTTCATCTACACAAGGTTTTACTAGAATTGGCCCGGTGACATAATTTTTGACCCCAGATGACCCACATACGATCCAAAATCAGATATTATCAAGATAAACATTCTGACCATATTTCATAAAGATCAGATGAAAACTATGACCTCTATTGTCTACACAAGGTTTTTCTATGATTAGACGTAGTGACCTTGTTTCTAACCCCAGATGACCAAAATACAATCCCTATCCAGATTTCATCAAGATAAACATTCTGACTAAGTTTCATAAAGATCTGATGGAAACTGTGACATTGTCTACACAAGGTTTTTCTATTATTTGACCTAGTGACCTAGTTTTTGACCCCAGATGACCCAAATACAATCCCAACCCAGATATCATCAAGATAAACATTCTGATCAAATTTCATAAAGATTGGATGAAAACTGTGACCTCTACTGTCTACACAAACAAATTGTTAAAGCATGCACGCACGACGGACATCACACGATCACATAAGCTCACCGTGTCACTTTGTGACAGGTTAGCTCAAAATGTGCATGCACCAGATGAATTTATTTTATAATTTCTCTGTAAATGTCTCTGATTAATGGTTATCTCTTTTATAATAATTTTGTTTTAAAAAGTATCTGACTACCCTAGAATAAATGCTAAGTTTTCAGGAATCTTGTCGACTTTATCCAAATGTCATCCATAAATCATACATCTACTTGGTTACCTTGGTAATAAAATTGTATTCTGCTAATAAGATCTTTGAAATGTTTATTTTATTTAGGCTTTAGTTTCATATTCCTAGTTCTCAGGTGCCTATGGTTTTACTGCCATTATCAGGAATCATAAATCTTTCCAGGTAAATCACATAATATTTGCTGCAGTATCTTTCTCAGTTTGTGTTGATGATAACATAACTGAAATATCTGCTATTAGTTGTGCATTCTGATAATATAGACACTTTCTCAAACATTTCTTAAAATGTTCTATAGTTCATGTAGTGCATGTTATGATTTTAAATTAGTGTGTGTATTAGCAGATTATGAACATGTTTTTGAATCATACATTCTTTAAAAGCAGGTCATGATTTTTGTCATTAAGTTTTAAATACCAGTTCTTTGAAAGTGGTTTAAGAAAAGAATAACCAAAGGTGACTTGAAGGGACTTAAATAATGTTCAAAGTCTATCACAATGAGAATTGTTCTATTTGTTGTCACAGATTCAAGAAACAAATGAACAATGTACATCAGTGTGCGAAATAACACTAATGACACAGACCTGATAAAATTATAAAGCATCTCAGACGTGAAATGATTAAAAAAATTCGCCTTCTTTTGTTATCGTTATATTTTGTAACAACACATGGATGGTTATAGCAAGTATAAAATCAATGGCAACACATGTGAAGAAGGATGGTCAGGTCCGCACATAATGTAGTCGTAAAGACTCAACAACGACCCGAACATAAACTCTGAATTACACTCACACACACGTGAAGACGGACGGCTGAGTGGTCTCTGCACTTGGCTTTTACTCCATAAGACAGTGGTTCGAGCCCTGGTGTGGTTAACTTTTTTCTCTCTTTTTTTTCTTCTTTTTTTACTTTTATTCTTGTTTTTATATTTGAGCTCTTTAGTTCTGATGTTTATATTTATCAATTTAAAGCATTTAGTGACAAACTTCAAAACATGCAAAAATCTGTGAACAAGTCCCTTTAAAGCACTCGCATCTTAGAGTGTATTCTTAGAAAAGAAACAATTTGGCATCTAAGCGGCAAAAAAGTTGTTACCACATACATGGTCATAAAGAATCTGCAAAGAATATTAGTATGCTCAACCAATATCTAGTTCCATATTTCCCTGTCAAGATCAGTTAAAGAGTGACAGGGAGGTGACGATAACATGCTCAGAAAAAAATGAAGGATATATGGTGGGAGGTTACAATAAGATTCAACTATCAGTAGATGACAATAAACCCTTCACCAGATTGCCACTATTTGGAAGGTCTAAAGATAAGTTATTTGATTACTTGTGTGGTATAAGATAAATTGTATGTGGTACTTTTTACCATTTTCAAATTCCAATATCTTTGTGTAATATTGTTCCCAGCAAGTACTACTTTTACATTTTTGGACAACTGAAAATTATGAATTTTAGTGACATTGATGCTTCCATTAGTATTGTGATGGTGAAGATACTGGCACCATGAGGTCTTTCTAACAGCATTTTGCGGCAAACTAAACTTTCCTTTGTTTATAACTTTGCGAATTGGGAAGACTTGGCACTTCTTCCAAACTACGAACTGCATCTCAAACACCAATCATCCTCTGCGCCATAAAAAAAATACATGCCACCTCTTGGCCTTATTGTTTTCCAGAGGATTCTCCAAAATATATCAGTACATAAGTCTATACAGATAATGTGACACCTTGGGCATGACACATTTTGGCACCAGGGCTAGATTTGAATAAACCAAATATTAAACCTCTAACACTTGCAGTCTCAGAGGAGATTTTGTATCTAATTTTTTATAGACGCATATATAAAACATGTGTTTTTCTCTCTTGTGGCATATTATTATTCATCCCATAAATAATATATTTTATTGTTTACTTTTTTAAAACATACATATTGGCTCAATAGACTCCAAGGGCATGACCAGTTTTGAACAATCTTACTAAACAAACAAAATTATGCATTCAATATACGCATATGCCACAGGTGGAATTATTGTCAGAATTTATGAATTGGCCAATTTGAATATGTATTCAAAAAAAGGTCAAGGTTAAAATTAGATCAGGTGATGTGTGTGCCGAGTTTTGATTTGAAAGCTTTTTATGAAGCAGTATTGATGCTAAGTGAACAGTCAATTTGGTTAAACAAAGAATTTTGACCTTGTGAATTAGTCTTGGCCCAAAATGATGTCAATGTCAAGGTCAAAATGAGGTCAATTTATGTGCAGGTCTTGAGGGTGTTCCTAGATAACATCCATGCAAGTATCAAAGCATTGTGGCAAAAGGTATTGATGTTAAACGAAAAGCGTCATTTTAAGTTAACCAAAACATTTCACCTTCTGAAATAGCTTAGTCCAAAGTATGTACATGTCAAGGTCAAAATGAGGTCACATGATGCAAGTATGTCTGTAGTGCTCAAAGACATCATCCATGCAAAAACAATCTGTTTAGCGAGCCATATTGACGTCAGACAACACATGTCATTTTGGGTTAACCGTTAATTTGGACTTTCTGAAGTAGGTCCAAGTCCAAACATTGGTAAATGTCAAGATCAAAATGATGTCAGATGAGGTGGTTTTATAAAAAATGTTCATAGATAACATTCGTGCAAGTATCGTAGCAAGCAGTATTGATGTTAGGCGAAATGCATAGTTTTTGGTTACAATTTGGACCTTCATAATAAGTCAAAAAGTAGGTCAATATCAAGGTCAAGATGAGGTAAATTGATGTCTGGATGTTGATTGCTGTCAAAGAGATCATCCATACAAATATTAAAGCTTTGTAGAAAGCGGTTATAATTGATGTAGACAAAAATTGTCATTTTGGGTTGTGATAAATTTTGATTTTCTGAATAAGTACCAAATTAGGTCAATGTCAAGGTCATAATGAGGTGAGGTGAAGTGGTTGTGTTGACAGTATTCAAAGACTTCATCCATGTGAATATCAAAGCTATGTAGGATGCATTACTGATATTAGACAAAATGTGTCATCAGGTTGACGTTGGACAGACAGACTGGCGGGTGGACGNGCGGGCGGCCAGGCAGGCAGACAGACAGACAGACGGACAGAATGACAAACAGAAAACCGGACAGACAAACATACAGAAAGAAAACCGATCGCATTATGCCTCTCTGCATCAGTAGATACTGGGAGCATACAAAGGTATTGATAAGTGTCCTATAACAGATATGAAGGATGCAGTTACTCAGGAGTTTTTGAAGTTTTCACATCGTTTCAACTTTTTCTAGCCTATGAGTAAGCTACGTATTGAACAGATTTAAAGTATTTGTACACTTTTGAAATAGGCATGCAAGAGCATCACTCACAGGCTAAATATGGCAAATCTTTAAACAAGTCCATTTTAGTCCTGCATGTTACAGGTCTATGATGACAAGGTTAAAATCTGTGAATGAAATGGGCATGCCTGTCTGCTCACAACTCACAGAAGACAAGCAGGTTAAGTTAATCCTTTGATCAGCTGGATAATAATTTTATGGACAAGGCAGATTTCATACAGTGCTTTCATGTTAAAGTTGTTTTACAAACTCTGTCTAAAACAAAGTAAGCAATGGAATTGCAGGGTATAATATTCGCTATAACAGCTCATTCAAAAGCCTCTACAATGCCTCTGTATAGGTTGGAAAGTACTTATTATTTCCACCACAAAGGTACAATGATCAATCCATGCCTGTATGCAATATGGTATCAAACAAAGCAAGGTGAGCAAACCACATTAACATGTGTTGTTTCATCACAATGCCAGTCTTTCATTCCACATGAACGTGAATGACTTTCCTTGAAAGATCTATTACAGACACCATTACACATATAGGATTCCAAAAACAAAATTCCTGCTAATTTGAAAACCACTCAATCTTTCGAACTGCAAAAATAGCTTTGCGCACAAAGAAATACGACTTGCACTTAGCAGATATTTCCACCTTCGCATGAATGCAAACCAGAATGCAAAATATAAAATGCAGCTGACTAGATAAAACAGACGGGTCATTAAGCACTGCATGATATGGTAAAGTGATCAATTGCATTTCTCAGAATATGAAGCACATTGATTAAAGATTTATGTTAGGGTTGCTCTATAATATGATTTCTGTTGAATGAATTATCTGAGCAGTAAAATATGCAATAAATAAAACCATTGGAAAGTAAATATTTGAATTTCTTTTTCATTTGCTCTTTTTTACAATGAGTCAGATGGTGACTCAATATGTCATATACAGGGGACTTCTACAGTCACAAAGAAAAAGGCCATGGTCGTTTTCTTACGGTCTCCACCAATGGAAGACAACAGAAACACAAGCGCTTGCAGCCCCAACAGCCCCAATCGAATGAAAAGACTCTCATGACCTCGCATCAAAGCACCACTGCCACCATTGAGCAAGCAGCAATAATAATTAATAGAGCTCGGCATGCTTTATTAATACCATATACTGTAAATTGAAAATTGTTGTTAGTACTTTTTCCATGGTTAATCCAGTGCATGCCCCTCTTTGTTCTTTTGGGGTTTATGTTTGTGTGGGGGATGAGGTATTTGGACAAGGTGTTTATAAGTGTTTATGCATATGAGCAACAAATCCTGAATGTATTCTCAGAGTCCTATTTTGTAAAAGTTATCATGATCACGTGCAAAACTCATTAACACCTTCACAATGAGCTGCTGAGGAAATGACTTGCAACGTTATTCAACCCTTATAACATCCTTAAATACTTACACAGCAAGCTCTGAAGGAGGGGCAGAGACTTTTTATATCAGCCAAAAGGCAAACACGAAAAACGGTTACATTGTAAATCGATTATAAACATTTGTTTATAGTACCTGTCTGAAAGTACAAAGCAACTGCTAACAATTAAACCAAAAGGGTTTAAGATCTGAGTGATATCTCGAGTCTCATGGGGGCTACCATAGACATGACTTCCACCATATAAAATTGGAACCAAAATTTAAAAAATAAATAATATCAAATTTATGTCATCCCAATCTCGAGTCAAAACTGGGTTTGACTCCCAGTTCGATCAAACTACTTGCATGTTTGACCCACTTAGACCGAATGTGAATCGGTAGTCTCCTAACTATCTTTCTCAAATTTTCAATGTAATTGACATCAGACACGAAGCCTAGCTGGGAGAGAGTGTTGTGGCATTTTTCCATATGAAGTGACAGATTTAACAATCCCTTAACATCATTACACTTAATTACACTGCCATTTATTAAACTATCAACGTGTGACCGGGCAACTAGATGGGGTTTTCCATACCTAGACTTCAAGATTTCTTTAGCCCTTAAATAGCCTTCGTCAAGAGACAAAATTACACAATCTTCAATACAATATCTTGCATCTCCCTGACATAATTGAATGAGATAGTTTAATCGTAATCTACTATCACTTACCCTATCCTCGATGTTTGTTTCAAAGTTGCTCATAAACATACAATAATCAGCAGGATTCCCATTAAATTTCATAAGTTCCGGTTTTGGTAAACCATGAAAATCCTGAGCACTTGATTGAATTATTTGCACTTTGTCACTGTTCCCATTTCGAGTTAAGTTCTTATTAATATAGTCCCTAACTTTCTCGTCCGCTGGCGTTCCGTCTGGTAACGATGACTTTTCTGAACTGTTGTCGTCGTTGTCTTCTCCATCTTCCAATTCAGCCCGTTCCAACTCGTGACGAGCAGTCTGAAGTTCGAGCTCCCGCCGAAGCTCCCCGTTCCTCCGTTCGGCTTCCTGTCGAAGCTCCTCGCTCCTCCGTTCGGCTTCCTGCCTTTCTCGTAGCTGGCGAAGGCGCAGTTCTGCCCTCCGTGTTCGTGACGCTGTGGAACTTTGTGATGCGATGGAGGTTCCATGTTTTGAATCATTCTCATCGGAGTCACCTATGCGCGACAACAAGAAGTCGTACCGATCTTGTATCGCCTTGAATCTCTCTTCCTCGAGTGACGCCTCACAACTGTTACGAACGATGATCAGCTCCTCCCAACAGTCACACAGTGCCTTACGCAATTGTTCGAACCCCGAACCTCCCGATGTCAGCTTGATGTCAATTGCATTCGATATCTTAGAAAAGCTTGCAACAAGCCTTTTCATTGACGCTTCATATTCCTCATGTGACGAGCCGTTAGCCATCTTTGAACAATATGTTCACAGTCCGGAATACACAAAACACATATCATCCAGATTGAACTATCAGTAATAAATCCTATTAACTGTGACTTTCCTTGTCACAGATAATGTTTAATAACTGTGACTTTCCTTTTCACAGAATCCTTTCAATAACTGTGACTTTCCTTGTCACAGAAAAATTATTCAATAACTGTAATAGGCACTAGCGCACACTGTGCAGTAGTGGGCAGCTTCACAAGGTGTCTTGGGCAACGCAAGGAAAGATACAATATACGCGCTATATATATTCACTTTTATTCCACACACAAGCATCAATGATACGTTCATCAATTTGTCGTAGACATTAGCGTTGTCAATAGCGTTGACAATAGCATTGACAATAGCGATGACAATAGCGGTTATCTGAAAGTCAAACATTCACACCCTCAGTAAAATATAAAATACAAACAAAATATTCATACACACGTATAAACAAATATTAACGTAAACAACAGAATATATCTTTAACAAACAATCAAGGGAATCCTGCAGCTATTGGTGTAAACAAATTCATTACTCAAAGGAAATACTGATGCATTTACCTTAAAATTACAAGATGTAATTATACCAGAACTAAATTATTTGAACAAAAATAATTTAATTATACAAGAACTAAATTATTTGAACAAAAATAATTTCTCCGAACTTAGGCAAACAATCAAAAATAACTTACTGAATAATGCCATCTGTACCCAAAACGTTGTGAAACATAGATATACAAAATCGTACTTTACTGACGAAAATCTATAAACCAACTGCGCTCTGAAAAGGCGGCAAAATTTTGCACTTGCATATGATTATTATTTCTAGGGACAGTTTGACCAACCAAAATGCAGGAATCACCATTCAATAGATGAGTTCAAAGTTCATTTTCTAAATATGGAAGGCACGCATCACTCTCTCAACCCCTAACCTTTGGCATGAACCAGGCTGCAGTAGAATAACAACTCCACGGACAGCTGACTTGATATATGGCTATCAAAGAATGATAAACCCCAATTAATTAGAACTTGTACACACATTCGCAGTCTGCAACACCGGCCCTCAATGACTTTTTTACATAAGTCATTCCTATATTTAAGGGGAAGACGAAGAATAATGTTCTCACATTCATAATGATTAACACACTCACAACAACAACAAAAAACAACAGACGAAGATGATTTTATACTAATCTAAGTTAAACATTTCCCAAAAAATGATTAACCCTCTTCAAGCGTTAATATACATTAAGCTGAATGTGTTATCAGTTAGCATGAGACTATTTGCTTTTCTAACATGCATAACATCGTAATGGGCCGAACCTTTATGGATCCATTTACCCTGACCTTACATGACCTAACTAGTCCGTCTCTGCCTGTGTTTACCTCCAGAACAACTCCCAAGGGCCATTTTCCGCGAGATAATTGCTCATCACAGACGAGAACGAGGTCGTTTACGGACACATTCCTATGGCGTTTATGCCATTTTTGTCTTACCTGTAAGGTCGGCAGATATTCTCGCACCCATCTCTTCCAGAAAACGTTGGCTAAATACTGAACTTGACGCCACCACCGTTTACAGTAGTTGTCATTTTTGTCAAAGGTACCTGGTGGCAGGCAAGTATTCGAACGCATCAGCAGTAATTTGTTCGGTGTAAGTGGTTGTGGATCTTTCGGATCAACACTTACCTGCGTGATAGGCCGATCATTCAAGATTTTCTCAACTTCCGTGACAAGAGTGGATAGCGCCTCGTCGTTGAGAAGTTGTTCCCCAATGACTGCCTTTAATGCTCTTTTCGTTGCCTTAACGAGCCTTTCCCAAACTCCACCCATATGAGCGGCGTATGGTGGATTGAAATGCCATCTAATTTCATTCTGTTGGAAAAACCTCGACATGTGCTGCTCATTCCATGACTGTATGGATTCCTTTAACTCCCTTTCGCCGGCTACAAAATTTGTACCGTTATCGCTGAAGATCTTGTCCGGGCGCCCTCTGCGGCTAATAAAACGTTGCAACGCACAAATGAAAGAGTCTGTATCTAGGCTGTGTGCTATTTCAATGTGTATGGCTCTACTTGTTAGGCACGTGAATAGACAACCATACCTTTTGTGATGTTTCCGGCCTGATTTAACATACATAGGTCCGAAATAGTCAACTCCTACATAGGAAAATGGTGGCATATCTGGTGTGAGCCTTTCTTCCGGAAGATCGCCCATCTGTTGAACTTCCGGTTGTTGTAATTGTCGTTTACACGTCATACATTGGCCAATGGCTGACCTCACAGTTTGCAGTCCGTGAATTATCCAGTACTTCTGCCGCAGTAAGGACAAAATATGTACCGGGCCCATATGCGCATTCTGTTCGTGGTATTTCTGTATAAGGATTCTAGTCACGTGATGGTTACTTGGCAAGATGATTTGGTGCTTGGCGTCTGCATGTAGGTTTGATATTTCTACTCTTCCGCCGACTCGCAACAAATCATCCTTTAGAACAGGACATAACCTTTTCAAAGAGCTCGAGTTCGAAACTTGTCTCTGAGCCTTCACTTCACGTATGTCATTTTCAAAGGTCTCTGATTGAACCAATTCAATTATGGCCATCTGTGCCAGTTGCAATTCCCTCACGCTAAGGAACTTTTCACTTACCTTATCGACAGGACCTTGTCTTCTGGGTAGGAATCTCCGAATGAAAAGTTGCTTAAAGCGGAGTAGCCAACCGACTGCACGTTGCAGTTTGTGCCAGTCGGAGAACTTATTTAGCAACGCACTCATGCTTTGGTTATACTTACCTTGAGTGCTAAGTACTGTAGCCTCAGTCTTAAGCTCTATGTCATCGTCACGCAAGGTCACATTACTCACCTGTGCCGGCCACTCTGCCTCATTTCCTTTAAGGAATTCCGGGCCACTCAACCATGTTTTGAGCCTTTCATTTTCTTGCGGATTAATTCCCCTTGACGCTATGTCGGCCGGATTAACCTCAGTAGGGACATGTCTCCAGTCATGTTGTGACGTAACCTCATGGATTACGGACAGTCTGTTCGCAACGAATGTCTTGAACCTCCTCTGTTCATTTTTTATGTATCCCAACACAATCATGGAGTCTGTCCAAAAGTATCTTTCAGAAATTTGGATGTCAAGCTCCTCTATGACCATCTGATAAAGTTTGACCGCAACCACAGCTGCTGCAAGTTCGAGCCTTGGGATTGACATAGCTTTTATAGGTGCTAACCGCGACTTACCTATAATAAGGCTACACTTACTGTTTCCCCTTTTGTCGTATACTTTTAAGTACACAGACGATCCGTAGGCTATCTCTGATGCATCACTGAACATGTGCAGTTCAGCTTTCAGAGTCGACCTGTCAAGATGACTTGGAACAATACATCTATCAATTCTCACCTTCGATAATGATGGTAGACTGGTTAGCCACTGGGACCATTTTGCTGCATCCGCATCTGGGATTTGTTCATCCCAACCTAAATTCAGCCTACACGCACTTTGTAGGATCAACTTAGGTATTAATGTCGCCGGTGCGACTAGACCGAGCGGATCGTACAGCGAACTGGCAACCGACAAGATACTGCGTCTAGTCTTACCTTTGTCGTAGAGATTAACATCAAACACAAACTGATCAGGGTTAACATGCCACTGTAGCCCAAGTGTTCGCTCACAGAGCGAATCGGTATTGAGGTCTAATTTTGCCCTCAGTTCAGCCCAATCCGATTCCGGGATCGAACTCATGACATCTTCACTGTTAGANGAAGGGGGGGAAAGATAAGGTATCATAATATTTTGAAGACATAAAGATAGATGTAACGTTATAATTAACACAAATACAAGATCTTAAACATTGTGAGGCATCTTAGAAAAGGTTTCTGTCAGATTACATCTGCTTTGATATACAGACAGCTTAAAGATAAACTAACACTGTCTGGGTCCTGATTTACATTTTTTATTTCACATGCACACACCTTGTTAATGCATTTACAAATGTCATTCATTTTGTATAAATACCAATAAGTCTACATAATAATGCATTAAATGTTGTACTTAGCATCCGAGGATCTTTGCCTGTTTGCGTATGTAAACAAAGCGAACTCGTGTGCGAAAAATGAGGCCATAAATGGGGTACATAAAACACGGTTGTTTTCACGATGACATAAGTATTTTCTGTTTTGTTTTTTTAAAATGGTTGAATAAATGAAAATAATGCTTCATAATTTATAATATATCTTATATATTTAATCAAACTGTTAATTATTTTTGTTAAAGTGTGGCTAAACTGCAGATATGGTATTGTTGTTGACTTGGGAGTTTGTGATCCCCAATTGCATGCTGTAACCTTTTCAAAATTTACAGGAAAACCACAAAAACAGCATCTTTAAGAGAATTTTCACTAAGCTACATTAATTGAAAGGGGACATTGTTAACCGGACATAGCATCTGTTAATATGGTAAAATATTTTCTAAAATAATATAATCATTTTTTTTAATGATTGCATAACACACAAGTCTATTTTTTGTAAACACTTAAACAAATATTTATTCTTGTAATTATTAAATGTTGTCCCCAGTGACACTTAGGGAAAATGGAAAATCAGCAGTAGCCGTAAAATAGTAATAAAAGAAATTACCATAAAGAACAGCAGCTATACTCATGCACTCTGTTGATAACGAGGCTGTAGGTAAGTAAACTTCTCATTCAAGTACCAATTTAGTTAGGTGGGAGTTCCGATCCCACCTCATCAATATAGCACTGTTTCTGGATAGATATTCAACTTATGCGAAAAACGTCGGACCTCGGACATATCTGAAAAAATTAGCTGAGGTCCAATAATATTTCTGAAACTGTCAAACAAAACACAACAATATGTATAACTTTGGTTAAAAATGAACACAAAACAAGGAATATGCAAAAAATTACGGACTGGTTTATGTTTATTTTACTACAACATTTTATTTAAATTTAATTTTAGCAACCAGTTGAAAAGTTTGATTATATATAGTGTTTATTTTTTGTATTAATAATCGTTCTTAATAATATCTCAACATTACCTGACTTTTAAACTCTAGAAAAGGAATTTTCTATTGTTTGGTTAAAGAAGAACCAGGTCCGGTAAAATCTGGTGAGATCATGTAAACTTTTAAAAGTTATAGGACCTCATATCCGGTAAGCATTTTTGTCTTTTGCATGGGTTTTAGATATCTTCTGAAAAGTGGAAATCTGCACTGTTTTAATAACTGTCTACATTTAAGGGGAAATATTCTGTCAAAATGCACCTTTAATCAAACTCAAGCTCAGTCTGAGACCAATTAAGTACCTTTTGTAGCAGCGATCAGGTTTGGTCAGGTAATACTAGTACAAAGTGTTCATGGTTAAGAATGTCCTTGACTACATATGCTGCTGTCAAAAACCTGCTTTTTTTAGTAGAATGTCATTGTTGGTCAGGTGATACAAGAACAAAGCAATCATGGTTTAGAATGTCCTTGACTACATATGCTGCTGTCAAAAGCCTATGTGTTTTATTTGATGTTAGACTGTCATTGCTGTAACATTAACCTGGTGTGATCAGACATGATGACAGCCAAATACTAGATTGCTGGAATTCAATGACTTAAGTGACAAGGTGCTTAAATGTTGGAGAAAGTTAACAAGTGGGAAAACCATTGCTTTCTAGTATTTGATGGTGTTTAAATCAATTATGTGGATAGGCTACAACCAAATATGTCATGCTTGGCCAACAATGCCAGTTGTAACGTAAATTTTCCCTATTTCTGTCTACGCACGTTTTACATATATGAACAATTTTACATATTCATGTACTGAGGTGTAAAGTGTATTTTTCTGTTTCAATACAGACGCACCTGATTTAATGTCCAACCCCATAAGCATGTGCCAAGAAGCACTTATGAGTAATAATTACTAATTAGGACACAATTTTTTACTATCGCCCGTATTAATGTAAAGAGTGGAATTTCCAAATACTACAACAAAAATACAAATGCTTTGATTGTGCTATCAAAATTCCAAAAGCCTGTTAACGGTATGTACTTATTATCAACATTTGAAAACACTACAAGATCAAAGAAAGTCAAGTACTTGCAAAAACTGACTGCATAAGTACAAGTATGATCTGAATTCAGACAGTTGCTTTTTTGCTATCATAAAAATCTGGAAACACCCAGCTTAAAAGAGGTTTAAATAAGATATTAATCAGGATACAATAAACATGTAGTATAATTGGATCATGATGACGTCTATAAGTATTTTTTAGGATGAATCATTAAGCGGAATAAACGAAAAACCATCGAGTATGTTTGTTCATCAATTAAGTCAGGTAACCAGGTACAAAAGCAAGTTATATGGAAAGTCATGCACATAAGAAATAAATGACATAATGAGAAAATGACATTAACAACAGTGAACATTTGGTATTTGTTGACACTGCAAACATCAATAATAAAATGTTGCTATGGTTATAAAGTCTGTGAAATGTCAGAAAGTCATTTATACATCAGAAAGTGTCTTACAATTGTCATTTACATATGAAATGGAGGGTACAATAACCAGATTACTCTTGCCAGGTAATGTTTTGCCTCACCAACTAAGCAGAATATTGAAGAATGAGACATATTGAGATGGTAACTTGAAAATTTGGCCTTTCAGAAGTAAGCCCTAAAATACAGTTTTCCCGAGGCATCCACCGTGCTTAAATACACCGATTACTTAAATATGAGCCTCGCTCTGTGAAAAGGGGGTTTAATGCATGTGCGTAAAGTGTCTTCCCATGTTAGCCTCTGCAGTTCACACAAGTTAATCAGGGACAACACTTTCCACTTTTTTATCGTATTTTTTTTTTAAAGGAAGAATCTTCTTGACAAAAATCCAGTTTAGGCGGAAAGTGTCGTTCCTGATTACCCTGTGCAGACTGCACAGGCAAATCTGGGATGGCACGTTACGCACATGCATTAAACCACCTTTTCACAGAGCGAGGCTCATATGTATTTCGTCCCATAACAACTGATTAGTTGTGTACTTCATTCAGCCCTATTGATTGTCTATTTCTTTGTTTGTTAATTTATATTTGTTCGCTGTTTTCAACAGTATTTCAGTAACATCACACGAGTCAATTAATCAACTCATTTTTTTCATAGGTTAAGACTTTTTACAACTGTGTCAATAACAGTACTGCTCCATTTAAAACAGACATCGAAGGAGACTGATCATGACCAATCACCACACAGGTTATGTTCCCGAACCAGGAAGGGAACCCACGCTTTTTGAGTTTGTATCCAAATGCTAAACCTCTGTACACTGTACTCTGGACTATGGAATGCCTCGTCTGTCACCTGTTTGACTATTGATATATCGGCTGTTTCATTGAAATGATGTGGGTTTAAATCATAAGATATGTGCTTAAAAAAGTATGTTGTGTGCTTGCCATAGTATGATGTGTGTTTGTTTTGGTATGTTGTGTGTTTGTTTTGGTATGCTGTGTGTTTGTGATGGTATGTTGTGTGTTTGTGATGATATGCTTAATGTTTGGCATAGTCTGCTGTGTGTTTGTCATGGTATGCTTAGTGTTTGTCATGTTATGCTGTGTGTTTGTTGTACTATCATGCAGGTTTATCTAACATGATGTCCTTTTCATTTGCAATGATGTAAGTTTTCATTATTTTAATTCGGAACACTTGGTTCTTGTCAAAGATCTAATGGTTCCGTCATACATTTATAAGTACGGACAGACATAGGAACAGACAGACAGAGATACTGAAGGAACAGACAGACGGAGGGACGGACAAACAGACAGACAGACAGACCAATCATCAGACCGACAGACCAATCAACAGAACGACAGACAAACAGACAGACGGACGGACAGTCCAAATGCTTTATGCCACCCTACGGGGGGCATAATAAAAAACTTTTACTGGGATACAACTCTGGAAACAAAATGTCCTTATTCTAGAATTGAAGCAAAATATGCATCAAGAAATGCTTGGCACATAGGTCTTAAATATAAGCTGTTAAAAATAGACCCAGCAGGATAAAGGGAAGAGACTAATTCTCCAAACAAAGTGGGTGAGCTAGTCTTATTGAAATCCTGTTGGTAACATATACATTCCCAACCATCAACAGGCCTCCCAACCATCAAGATCATAAGCCCATGTATTGTAATGAGTGTTGCTACCTTCTCAGCAAGGTATAAGGCTTTCAATCTCCTCCAAGACAGATCTTATGGCCAGTTGGGCATTTACGGTGGTGGTAAGACTTACACAATCCCCTCCAAGATTGAGCCTACAACTTCACACAGCCAGAGAATGATAGAATACTATGAACTTATGACATTGAATAGTTAGAAGGCAAGAAGGCCTGGAATTTATAAATTACTAAAGGGATTTCTGATAGACCAGTCCACCCAGTCAGGTTGAAGAGCATGGCTTTCCCTATGTCCTAATGGGTTCAAGGTCACAGCGTATTTTAAGATATGTACCAAGGATTACTTTACTGCATTCATGCATATATTTGTATCAAGTTTTGTGAAACTAGGTCTTGTTAACCATATACCTGTTGCAGGGTTTAACTCAAGACTAGTGTAAAAAGAGTTTTTTTTTGTGAAACAAAATACCCCCTACTGCACTTTGAAGCCACACAGCAGCTATTTCCCAATTGAAAACATAACTTCGCCAAAAATCAATGGACCGGAATAAAACTAACACATCATCTGTAAGTCATGTAGGTAGACTGGCATACCAAAAATGAGCTCACTATCTGAAAGTATTGCATAAAAAAACCTCTGGAAAACAGTTATAATAAAGAAAGTCTCGAAGTCCAAGGTCCATAACTGCGCCAAAAATTAATGGACCAGAACCAAACTCACACTTAATCTGTAGGTCATGTTGGTAAAGTCTAAAACCAACAAGAGATGTGTTTGTCAGAAACCCAATGCCCCCTACTGCGCCACTTTGAAATAAAATGTCTATTTATCTTTTGGCAGGTATAGAAATTATCTCCCTTTAAAGTTTGTTACTTCCCTTGGATTTTGTTTTTTGACCTTTGACCTTGAAGGATGACCTTGACCTTTCACCACTCAAAATGTGCACCCACCTTGCAGAACAATATTTGCCGTCTGGTCATGAAAAATGCCACCAGACAGATTCCACAGTGCATGGTACCCACCTTGCAGCACAATATTGCCTTGTTGTTCTGGTGTTGGCAAATAATTATGTGCATCATCATGGTAACTGCATAGAAACTCATACTTAAAATATATATAATAGCAGAATAAAATGAGAAGCAGGTTGAATATAAACACAGAACAGGAGATATAATTAATAGGCCTCACTGCACCAATATTGGCTTCTGAACATGAATAATGCAACTAGACAGATTCCACAGTGCTTGGTACCTGCTGGTGGCAAATAATTCTGTGCAACTTTATGCAGCATCCATCATCATGCTCACTGCATACTAATTGCTTCTTGCTACTAATACACTTCTTGCTGGTGGATCTTAAGAAGATGCCATACTTATCACGTGAAGAGAGGCTGACAAGAGAAGCTCAGGGAAAACAGTGTTCCACTCAAAGTTTTCATTATTTCATTGTGTTATTGTGTATTATTTAATTGTGTTATTGTGTATTATTTAATTGTGTTATTTTGGGATTTATCAATCTTAACAAGATGCCATACGTATCACATGAAGAGAGGCTGGTGAGAAAAGCTGGAGGAAATCAGTGTTCCACTCAAAGTTGTCATTATTTCATTGGGTTCTAGTGTATTATTTAATTGTGTTATTTTGTGATCTATCAATCTTAAGAAGATCATGTGAAGAGAGGCTGACAAGAGAAGCTTGAGGAAAACAGTGTTCCAATCAAAGTTTTCATTATTTCATTGTGTTATTTTGTATTACTTTATTGTGTTATTGTGTATTATTTAATTGTGTTATTTTGCAACTAATCAATCTTAAGAAGGTGCCATACGTATCACGTGACGAGAGGCTGGCAAGAGAAGCTCGAGGAAAACAGTGTTCCACTCAAAGTTTTCATTATTTCATTGTGTTATTGTGTATTATTTAA
>VMBQ01003981.1:40977-82855 GCA_007657795.1 Dreissena rostriformis
TTTTTTTTTTTTTTTTTTGGGGGGGTGTTGGTCTGAACATCAAAGGGCTTTAATGAGAATGCCGCCTCCAGGCCACTTTTTAGGGACTTTAAATCTGTTTAATCACGTGGCCTTTTACAACAGGCATCAATCAATACTAATGTACCGGAAGAATGCATGTACTGTTGAATAAAGCATTAATGTAGTAGCTTGAAATAGGACAGGATGTGTGAAAAATAGGAGACATTTTAATGCATTGGATTGATCAGATTTTAAACAGGTGTGAATAAATAAATTACGTTTGCTTGAATTTAAATGCAAGGTTGGTGTTCAGGTATTGTTTGATCACTTTAATTGATCAATTATTATGGCAACATCAGCCCCGTGGATTATCTCTAATCACTTTCAAATCAATTACACATGACAGACAATAGCAAACTTCAATTATCGCCCCACTTGCATGTGACTGCATTCCAGTTGAACGCTGACTTGACAAATATCGATCGCCGATTGGATAAGGTCGGAGGTTGGGAAAATCGGGGCGGGGTTTACCTCAAATTACCTGTCGCTCAATTGCGGCACGCTCCGGGCTGCGACAGTGTGTATTGGAAAATTGAATCAGACCTTGACATCGAGAAAACCGGATGTAAACAAATTCCTCTAAGAGGGAGACTTGAAGTCGCTTATTATCTACAATTTCTTAAATTTTAGGCAAAGTTTGACGTAAGAAAGCGCCTTAGTCGCTCACGTCGCCCCCTAGCGCGAGCCCTGACAGGATACAAATGTAGCTTACAACATAAATAAATTGTTTTAAATGAAGAATGGTTTAGTAAGAGGTGTAAAATTCCATGTCATATTGAACTGTATTTTATTTTGAGACCAAACATCAAGAATTGGTTGGTGAATACGAGCCAAAACATCATGCTATTACAAAGCAACGATACTTTACAGTCGGGAACTTACTCATTGAATTTGTCATTGGCAATGGACAACAGACATTTTGCTTGTCACATATTAGAATACAAGATATGTCATGGCATTTTACAATTAACCATACATTGATAAAAAAGCTAACTTTGTATGTCTCAACTCTGTTAACATTCTCAATAAATAGTAAAACAGGTATGTTGACACTTAATAGTTGATTAAATACATTGCAGTGATACCGCAAAGTGACCTATTGACATTCATCAAATTATAATAGGAATGTAAAAAAAACTAAATTCATCACTATAGCTTCAAAAGGAAAAATGTATGCCAATATAAACATACACCTAGAATATATTACCCATATTTTTCTAGCCTGATGTCTCTTCTTGAAGTGAGCAATCAGTCTTGGCTTGAACAGAGCAAACCTAGAAATATGGTAAAGTCATCATTAAAATCAAGCTTAACTTAGAAAATTACAATGATGGGAGAATTTCATGTTTAAAGCTTGAGACACCTGTTAACTCTTAATATTAGCATAAGCTATATGCCCGATTTGTTTCATTTATTTATCAGTTGTGTTCTTGCACATATTTCCCATGTAAAACAATACCCAAATTGAAACTGAGTTGACCTCGATTGACTTCAATATGAAAATTAATTATAAAGGATTTGGTCTCTAGGAAACCAGGCTAAATGCATATGCATAAAGAGTTGTCCCAGATCATCCCGTTAGTCCCCAAAGGCTAATCAGGGACGACACTTTCAGCATAGACTGGATTTTTGTTTATTAGACACTTCCTTTACACAAAACATTCCATAAAAGCTGAAAGTGTCGTCCCTTATAAGCCTGTGCAGACTGCACAGACTAATATGGGACAAAACTAGTACATAAATTAAGCCCATTTTTCCCAGGGACAGGCTCATATTTATCAGAATTCACTTGTCATATATTCATGGATATGGTAGTGTCAAGTTGAAATCTCTGAACTTAAGCTTATTGTGTGCACACATCTATTTTGAATGAAATTTTCCAGTTTAAATTTAATAATTTCTCGAAAATAATTAAAGTGAAAACCAACAAAATAGGAGAAGCATACTTATTTTTAACAAGTACAGCTACTGATGGCAGGTTATTTCCGTATATATATACATGTATCATAACAGAAATACAACATCATAATTAATGCTTACTTCCTCTTGTTTTCATGGTAGATTGGCGCATCTTTTGGCTGGTTGTACAGGGGCTGAAATACATTGCAAGAAAATTAGAATTTCTATGTACTAGTATCACAAACACTGGCATGGCAATCATCATGGTAATTAAGAGCAAAGCAGAATCATATATATCTGAGCCGCGCTCTGTGAAAAGGGGGTTTAATGCATGTGCGTAAAGTGTCATCCCAGATTAGCCTGTGCAGTTTGCACAGGATAATCTGGGACAACACTTTTATTATATTCTTCGTTTAAAGAAAGACTGTGCTTGACAAAAATCCAGTTTAGGCAGAAAGTGTTGTCCCTGATTAGCCTGTGCGGACTGCACAGGCTCATCTGGGACAACACTTAACGCATATGCAATAAACCCACTTTTTTCAGAGCGTGACTCATATATTTGTATGGTACTAGCACAACACAAAGCCAAATGTTTTTTAACCCTTTGCATGCTAGGATATTTGTCGTCTGCTAAAATGTTGTCTGCTAAATTTCTAAAATTAGCATTTTCTTTGATTTTTTTTTCAAAGAATACTATCAGAATAGCAAACAGTTTGGATCCTGATGAGACGCCAAAGAACAGTTCTGTGGCGTCTCATCTGGATCCAAACTGTTTGCAAAGGCCTTCAAAATTCGGTTCCAGCACTCAAAGAGTTAAATCACTCACCACATCCACCTTGGGTCCCATTTTGGACAAGATGTGATGAGCCTCAGCAGCTTTCCTCTGCAACAAAACAAACAGTATGTTGAATTTTTGTCTGTTCTTTTATAATGCAATTTTCAATCATTAGTTTATTAAATGGCATACAATTAATTGTGGAACTAAAACAGTTTTCCATTAACCAAATTGATATCCAGACAAAAACCATCTGACTTCAAGCAATACAAGACATATTATTATATAGAGGCAAATGAGTACTTGATTGAAAACAACAAACATTCAAGTATGATAATAAACAAAGAGTCCGGAAATAAACTGTGACTGACATAGTATTTTAATATGTTCGCTAAATCATCATGAAAAATATTAACAAGTGATCAAGATTATTTGAAGCATGTAACCGCTGCAACGGTTTAATTCTGAACATGGCTTCGCTGATTCTCAGACCTATACAAGTGGGCTTGTAAAATTTTCTCGCTATCGAGCACCAATCTAACAATTCAGACTTGCTTGGATCAAATGCTTGTTCTGAAGCCTGTTCACAGTTACCCTGTTTTCAGCATAAATGATCTGGGCAATGCTCTGATTCTTCGTATCAATGGTGGTCTCTGGGGCCTCGTCAGACTCGACTTCTTCATTCTGTTTGCTGGCCGCTTCCTCTTGTTGCTACAGAAACCACAGAGGAAAAACAGTTACAACAAAAGTGATATGACCCGATTGACCGGAAATCAGCCTTTTTGGCACAATCTAGCTCTAATAATTAAGACACGCTCTGAGAAAAGGGGGTTTAATGCATGTGCGTAAAGTGTTGTCCCAGATTAGCCTGTGCAGTCTGCACAGGCTTATAAGGTAAGACACTTTCCGCTTTTATAGTATTTTTCGTTTAAAGGAAGTCTCTTCTTTACGAAAATTCTGTTTATGCGGGAAGTGTTGTCCCTGATTAGCCTGTGTGGACTGCATAGGCTAATATGAGACGACACTTAAAGCACATGCAGTAAACCCCCTTTTCACAGAGCAAGGCTCAGTTAAACTAGAAGCATCCTCATAATGACACTAATAGAAGTAACTCAAAGGGTATTCACTGTTGGTTTACCAAACAGCAGGTGTTGAATTTGATGTAAACTCTTTTTGACAGCCAAAGTGATGTTCTTCCAATTATCTTACGAAATATCTCTAATGATCTGTTTTCTGTATTTTTGTTCATTCAGAGAAGAGAATAATTCTGTACAAATCGTTGCTACACCCTTGTCATAACAAAATGTTGTTTTTTAAGGCACATCTATCAAACAATCCAGTCCTAGCTGTTTGCAGACGTATGACTGAGCTTTTACGGTAAGTACAAAAAGGGCATAATACTGCTAAAAAGCTGGTATTTTCTCTAGGTTTTGGTCAGTAAATGTTCATAAAGGCCCTGAACACATATTTAACGTTTTATTTCAATATCTTTAGTAAATATAGAGATATGGAGTAGTTGCTTCCAACTTTTAACAAGCATTTTTTTATGTACACAAACGGACATAATTACCATAAACCCTCTCCTAGTCTGATCAAACAATTCAAATTGTTATTTGTATTTAGCACTTGGTGAAATNCAATCTCATCAAAGACTTAAGGGATGAACAACTTATTCCTGTTAGCACAGAAGGTATTGATCTGCGCAGGTGTGAGCTTATGGACGATGGTGATTGGTGCTTAGATAAAGAACATAAATTAGTAAAATATAAGTTAAGGTTAAGACAGGCTTTTAAGGAAGCCAGTGCAAGGTCTATCACAGACATGTCCACGGAAACGGAAGCTGAAACCGATGATTTAGATTATTTGGAAGAAATAAAAAAACATGTCGCAGAACGTAAAGATGAAGAGGGGATACGGGCATTTTTCCCACTGGTTTGGGAGACAGACGAAACTTTTTCCGACCAGAAACCTACTCGTGCTGCATCAAAAACAGACACTACTGTTTCTGTTTGGGATTTCGCAGGTCAGACACTGTACTATTCAACCCATCTGTTCTTTTTGAATAAAAGGTCTATATACCTTGTCTTAATGGACATGACTAAGAGATTGGATGAATTTGTAAAAGAAGATGAAATAAGTGGAACATGGTGTGGTTTGATGAGAAATTGTACTTACCTGGATGTCTTCAAGTTTTGGCTGAATGCGATTCACATGAATAGTGGTTATACGTCCATGGCAAGCGCAATTTTGCCAACCGTGATTTTGATTGGTACTCGTAAAGATGGAATGGCAGGGAACGACGAGGACAAAGAGATTCGGAAAGATAACTATTTTGATGAAGCACTAAGATCAGTTGAACGCTCGTCGATCTTAAATCATATTCATCCTAAGAAATTTCTGGTAAATAATTTATCTCCGAAGGATCCTGTTTTCCATAATATACGAAGTGAAATCAAACTGTTGGCAGAAAAGCAAGACTATTGGGGTAACAAATATCCAGTTAAGTGGATCCAGATGGAACAGTTTCTCGACAAATTGAGGGATAAAGGTGAACGGCTACTTCAGATGGCAGATATAAATACCGCAAATAGATCGTTAATACACCCACTTACTGAACGAGAACTATCCTTATTTTTAGACATTCAGCACAAACATGGAAATATCCTGTATTTCAACACGGACCAACTTAAAAATTTGGTTATTCTTGCCCCGCAATGGATTATTGGGGTATTCAAGTTCTTTATTACGCACACACCCGATAAAACCCCTCTTAATATAGAACATTGGAGTACATATGAGAATTATGCTATGCTTAAACCAGAGGTATTCAATGAAATTATGGATCGGAGTCCTGACGATATAAAGAAAAACAGAGAACATGTTATGCAGTACATGGAGCATCTAGATATTATGGCAAAGCCCTTAAAATTTGGAGAAGACGTAGATGTGACAGATCTTTATCAGCCTGAACACAACTTTTTAGATTTCCACATTGTTCCATGTCGGCTGAAGAAACCACCACCTCCATTGGAACAATTTACTTATGCGGCACTGTGCAAGAAAACACCAGTTTTATGCTTTGTATTTGTTCAAAACTTCATGCCACCGTCGTTTTTCCACCGACTTGTTGCCGTGTGTATACGCATTTGGCCCATCAGCAGAGCAGGCAGAAAAAATGTGTTGTACAATGGACTCGCAGCGTTCGACATTAATGAAACCTACGTTTTGACAATCTGGTACAAAGATCATATAATTTATGCCCGAATTACTTCATGTACGAACGACATGATATCTGGCCTTAATTTCAAAAAGTGTCAAAAAGTTCGACTCATACTGCGACAAAGTTTGCTTAAATTTGCAGGCCAGTCTTTGGAAGACCCATGGACTCCTACAGCGTTCGAAGAGCACATACAATGCCCGCATATGAAAGAGTTTTTGTACAATGACGGCATGTTCAGGGTGACCAAATTTGCGAAGTATTCCAAAATCGCATGTACGGCATGTCCTATGCGTCATGTTATTGGTAGGGAAGAGGCATTGAAAGACTGGTACAAAGAGAAATTAGATCTATTTAATGAAAATGACGCAACATACCATGCCTCAGATACACCAGCTGAAGAAAGTGAACTGTTGAAAGCATCTGAGGTAATTGGTGATGAATTCTGGTTGCTAGGCATTCAGCTTGGGTTAACAGAAGCGCAAATGAATAATCTGTATACAGAATGGGGCAAGCATCGTCCCACATTCATTTTTAAATACTTGGTACAATGGAGGAATACCATGGGAGAGAAAGCAACGCTGTACAGTCTAAAGAGAGCTATAACCGCTGCACGTGTTAATCTCCCAAATGATACAAAAAACAGTAACCTTTATAAAAAAGTATTTGATGACATGTTACGTTTCCGATTTGAAAGTAAATTATTGACCAAAAGCATTAATAAGTAACTTCAATAGTTCATACAGAATGTTACCTAGTTCAGTTGAAGATAGTTTTGGATGAAGTAGGTGGAATAACTGTTTTTCTAAAATATCACGATTGTTAACATAATAGTCTCTGAAAAGATACAACGGTCACGGTTGATAATTCTGTGTTGTTGGATGTGGATTGTTAGTATAGTATTGTCGAATTGTTTCTAAACATTTAACACGGTTTCGTGTATAACGTTATAGTTTTATGATACATGGTTTATCTGTAGTGATTTAAAATCGTTTGGAAATTCTTGGAAACGTCAGAAGCTTTGTAAAATGTTCAGTAGAAAGCCTTAAAACATAACACAAAATATAACACACTGATGTCAGTGCTGAGGTACAGAGGAAGAGAACACGCTTGTATCAAAAGTTTGATTTCTAAAACAATTGATGATAATTAAAATAATAGTATTATTCTTTGTTTCTATGCGTTTGGTCCCTTCTCAATACTACATGTACATGCTATACGTTTGATTTGCTTCACAAGATTGGTGTCATTGATCCAACTTCAGAAATGTTGTATGAGAGCAGTGTAAGACAACTCTGCTAGGCGATTAGATAATTAAGCTAATTATGATCCTTTTGGTTTAATATATTTTTGAATTAATAGTTAGTTGTTGATTTTTCATAACAAATTGAACATAACTTTAACCTTAAATAGATTATTACATTTTGTATAATTGATGAAGTAGTAGTTGCAGGCTTTGTCCAAATTATATTGATACTCAATTTGTCATTGTGTTCCTTTAAGTGTATTGTTTGACAATGAAGCATAAGTACGGTAAGAATGGATCGCACAGCTATAGATAAAGAAATCATTATAAAAATACTCATTAAACAAAATGTGGTTTGGTACCCTTGAACTTTATGTGGTAACACATGTTATTCACATTAAATTATCCATACAATGTTTATCTTAAACTTGTTTTATGGTTAAAATTTATTTAAATGGTCTCACCATTTAAATGAAGATTTTTTAATGAAGTGTAATGCATACAAAATATGTGGGTATTTAACCGCTTTTTGACCATTTTAGTGTCTTGTATTACCGGCACTCTTCCGATATGCATAGATAAAGGTGCACATGCGCAATACTGTTAGTGATATGTTAGTAATGAACTGGCATATACACATTTGTTTTATGTAGATACTAGACATGGAAGTATGATGTGTACGGTTAAGTGTTATTACTAATATTTATGTTCAAAATAACGTTGTTTTCTTGAGTTTTCCTGAATTTCTTTCATTTTTTTCACGTCCATGTTTGAAAAACGAGACACATTAAGGTGTTATTTATTATTGCGTAATCAAAATATTAGTAACACATGTGTAGATGTCTACATGAACAATTTATTCGCATGTTATGTTCGTATAGAATTTTCATGTACATGTATAGTTGTAGATAGACAATACAAGTTTAATTGATGTAGTTTTGAATTCAGTGTTTTACTAGCTAATATTTATACAATTGACTATATATACTAATGTTTTAGCAGTATGTATTTTTATGTTTTAAATTTTAGTAAGGGGCAAGTGTGCATAAGATTGTAACATATAACATATATAATACAAATGTTTATGTGTAAATAAAGAACGTAAAAGATGTACACGTAGTCTAATATGACATTATATTCTGCAATTACACAGGAAATATATTTTACAGTTTCAAGTTTCAAGTTATTTTTCTAGTTTTCTTTTAATCGGAAAATTCGCGTGTCTATTTTTCCTTTTGAGTGCTGATCTTGTAAGAATACTTAAGTAGATTTTTATTTTAGCTGTTCATCCACTAAACATGTGCCATTTTTAAAACTCATAAACGGAATGCAATTTGTATTACTGTGTTATGACAAATATTCAAGTGTAGGTGTTAATACGACATATACCGTTTTTGATGTTTATATGCTTATTTTGAAGTCCAATGTTAATGTCGATTATGCTGAACGCTTGCTACATTATTTTATGATCACTGAAAAAATGAGTATGGTCAATATCTATATCCATGTAGATGTTCCGTAAATTTACACGTTGTATTGGTTTTGTTTCATTTGATTTCTTAGTTTGTTTATATATTGTTGTTTACATTGTTATGTGTTTCATTCGGAAATGAATATGTTTGAAGATATTGAATGCTTTAAGATCGTNATGTATATAACAACTTCATTACTAACCTGAAGTGTCTTACATGTATGATCCAACAAACAAAACAGCTCACAGTATATCCTTGTTTTTTACCTCTAGCATCCGACACTTAACAAGAAACCACCTCAATAAATCTAAACCGACAATCCCAAGCAAAAACAACTCTGTGAATGTGTATTATATCAAAGCATTACTTCAGTAAAAGGTACAGTTTTATGAAAGTTTCAAATAACTAGAGCATACAGCCAGCTGATAACAACCAAGTCAAGCCAGTTCACAATGTTGGCCTTTACAACAGCATTCACTGTACAGCCTATTTCCCTACAAAGGACTTTTTCCGCAATTTGTTGGAATGTCGACCTTTATTTCAACATAACAATAACATTGTATATAAATAATTTCATGCAGAAAACAATGTTATATGCTTTTGGTTTTCTATCTATAAACTAGAGGAGAGCACATTTAACTCTCGCCAGATAAATAGGCCAAGTTATTCACTACTATCACTGTATGAATGTCTTCCCATTAAATGTGACCCAAGCCGTACTGTTAAACTGCACACTGCTCTAGATAGTGGATATCGACTTCTCACCACGAGTAGTGTTCAATTGGATGGTAATCCCCACATGAACTTTGCCTGTCCTCATTTCACCTATTTTTCCTCTCTTATCATGTTGTAACTCATGAATGACACAAACCATCCCACTGCCTTGAGGAGGAGTCCATTTTGAATGGAGGGAAGACAGCTTTTTATACATTATTTGACTATGACTTGTTTACATATGTTTCTCCATTTCTTATTCACCTGTATTATGTTACTATACAACTTTGGCCAAAAATAAATAAATTGTGAGTGTAAAGGGCAACATTCCTAAAAATGTTTTGTATTTTTAAATTCTATTATAAATGTTTCAGTTTAAGTTTCACTTGTTACAACAAAATGGAAACAAATTACAAACACTACATTTTGCATGTATGACAGCTCTGGATTGCGCAGTAAGTAATAAAGTTAATGAGCTAGTGTCTGGTTGTCTCAAGACATTTTTTTCTTTGGCCCAAGTATTAAACAGTATGTGATTTTTTGTTTAACCAAGGATATCACATACCCCAAGATGATAATAATAAAATATCAGTCATTGAAAAGCCTTCATTTTATCAAAAGCTAATACAATGATTAAAATTTAATTAATTTCAACAAAATAGAATAAGAAAAACTGCATAAGCAAGCATTGCACTGACAACATGTATCATTTCATGTTCAGGGATTTCAGGGACGGGATATTCTGTGTTAAATAGGCGTAAATTGCCAGTTGGGACCCGTCTTCTTTTAAAATTCACATCCTGAGGGACAGACACTGTTTATGACGTATTGGTTCTTTGATATTAACAAGAACAAGAAATGCGTCCACACGACAAGGATGCCCCCATCTTGGTGAAGATTGGATGAAAACTACTTGAATTAGAGAGCGGACAGCATGCTGAATGTTTAAACGCACTAAGTGACCCCGTGACCTAGTTTTTGGCCAGGCATGGCCCATGTTCGAACTTGGCCTAGACATTATATAAAATACAACTTCTGACCAAATTTGGTGAAGATTGGATGAAAACTACTTGAAATAGAGAGCGGACACCATGCTGAATGTTTAAAACGCACTAAGTGAATTCGTGAACTAGTTTTTTGCCCGGCATGGCCCATGTTCGAACTTGGCCTAGAGATCATCTAGATAGAACTTGTAACCCAGTTTGGTGAAGATCGGATGAAAACTACTTGAAATAGAGAGCGGTCACCATGCTGAATGTTTAAAACGCACAAAGTGACCCCCTGACCTAGTTTTTGACCCCGTGACCTAGTTTTTGGCCTGGAATGGCCCATGTTCAAACATGGCCTAGACATTATCTAGATAAAACTTGTGACCAAGTTTGGTGAAGATCAGATGAAAACTACTTGAATTAGAGAGCAGGCACCATGCTGAAAGTTCAAAACGCACTAAGTGACCCCGTGACCTAGTTTTTGGCCTGGCATGGCCCATGTTCGAACTTGCCCTAGAGATCATCTAGATAAAACTTGTGACCAAGTTTGGTGACGAACGGATGAAAACTACTTGAATTAGAGAGCTGACCCCATGCTGAATGTTTAAAACGCACTAAGTGACCCCCTGACCTAATTTTAGGCCCCGCAGGGCCCATGTTTGAACTTGGCGTAGACATTTTCTAGATACAACTTCTGACCAAGTTTTGGCAAGATCGGATGAAAACTACTTGAATTAGACAGCGGACACCATACTGAATGTTTGAAACGCACTAAGTGACCCCGTGACCTAGTTTTTGGCCCGGAATGACCCATGTTCGAACTTGACATTATCTAGATACAACTTCTGACCAAGTTTGGTGAAGATCAGATGAGAACTACTTAAATTAGAGAGCGGACACGAAAAGTGTGACGGACGGATGGACAGACAGACTGACCGACCGACAGACAGTGCGAAAACTATATGCCGCCCGTTGGGGACATAAAAACAAATCCACTACAGTAAATTGTAGAACGCTGAGTGAGTTGTTTTCTTGTTGATTATTTACCAATCGTATGATCCAATATCCAGGAATATTTGAAATCTTTCAAAAGTTATTGCACAAATCAAACGCTTTTTAATGCTTGTAATATTGATTGCTGTGAAGTAAAGCTGGTCATGTTTAAAGTACTTTTTGCAAACATGCTGTTAAATCATTTTAATTTGTAGGAACTTAATTTGCGTTGATTTCGTGTGTTGACCTATCCACAAATTTAAGATCCCAGCAAATTATTATGCCCAAAGTTTTTTTTTTTTTTAAACCAATTTTCCTAGGCATGAAAAAAATTAATATCCAACTAAATTGTTTATTTTGCAATCAAGATTAATAATCCAGCTACTACAAAAAGGGAATACATTGTGTTATGTTGTTGACAATTCCAGAAAAACCCTAATGCATTAAAATTGTATCAATACCGTCAACTTGACTATATAGAGTGTATGCAAATTTCTAAATTAAAATGGCTTCTAGTTTAGACAAATTTCAGAATAGAAGGACCAAACTTAAGGTGGGCCTATGCAGTCATTTTAAGTTTAAATGAAATCTCTCAAGCAATTCATGAGAAATATCTTCTGAAAAACTGTAACCTGCTTATATAGTATATAATTATGCTAATTTTTAACTGTAATTTCAAATTAAAGTTACCAAATTTGGACTGTGGAGTGATTTCAATATTGGGAATACATGTTGTGAGTTTGATAAAAATCCCTCCGGCTATTCCTAGGTAATCAGTTTTAACTAAGCTTGGACGCGGACGTCCCGGCGCCATCGCAGATGCTGAGGCAAATAGAACAGCTTGCCTTTTCTTCAAAAATCAAGCTTAAAATTGAATATTTATTTAGTCAATAAACATCTGCTTTGCACAACTGCACTATTTGTTTCTAATGATTATTTTATCTCAATTTCACTTCAATTACATCTAACAAAGTATATAATAATGATTTTGTTTTTTAATTTGAATTATTATAGAGTTTTATCAAATTATTTTTTCCAAAATCAGTGGACTTTTCGCGCAAAAAAAAATGCTAATGAATTTATTTTCCCAATTTCTTGAAAATGCCGAAAAAATTCCCAATTCCAAAGCCATGGGCTATCTTCCCAAAAAGAGGGGAAAAAAAAACCTTGTACAAGGCAGCTTTATCCCCCAAAATCTAGGCTTGAGCATTTAAAGTTTAGCTCCAAGTGTTTCAAGATTCATAATAATACTTGAAAGTGAATAGGAGCTATGGAGCAGAAAGACCGATGGACAGACATAAGTAGTACAGATGATCAAGTTTGCAAACAATTCATTAATAGCTTATATAGCCATTTTAGCTTTAAAATCAAACATTCTCTCTTTCCAACTTTCATGGACTATTTCTTAAGGTACAGACATAAATCCCTCAATGCAGTACATGGTTCAGTATTTGGTTACCAGAGTTAAAAAATCACTGCTGGTAAAGCCTCCCCAACACAAGCATGCTGGGGTCAATAATCTGTCTGGAATGCTGAATCAAGGACAACCACCTCATCACAGTGTTGTTAGTTGTATGTTGTCAGTAACTTAGAGGTCAATGTCTTATTTCATTTGTAAAAACCAACTTCAGATACAAGAAATATTACATAATAACCATATTTAAATAATAATCATATTAATAATACAAAATTTACAATACAAATAATGTTTTTAAAAGTATGGAATAGCCATATAACAAAACCGAACAGCTTGATTCAGTTTACTACCAGTAAATAAGAAACTACACTTTATTTCATGCAATGTACAGATTAATATTGAACGGGTCAATGAGAGGTCAGTCAGCTGCCCAGATAAAATTGATGTGGTATTGATTACTTTGATTTTTAAAATATTTAAAAGAAGTAATAATTACTTTATTACCTAATACTCTATACCGTGTTCTGCAGTAATCAAGGACTGTCACAAAATATTGCAGACTAATTCTATCTTTTATATTGGAAGTACCTCCAGGTGCACCAGAGGAACCTTATTATAGCATGTGGCCCTTTATTTACTGCAAGGCACCGATAGACAGATTCCAGATTCGCAGCAAACAGTTAAAACTCCTCCCAAGCTGTTGTTAAAGAATTAATTTTCATTTTCATTCATCTAAAATAACAAATATCACAGCATTTGTGTTTTAAAAGTACAAATAAAACTTGACAGCGCCTTTAATAAACTTTTTTAACTGCACAACACAATATTTCCACAGTGAATGATTGGCTTATAATTTTAGTTAATTTAAACATGATTGACAGAGGTGGAAGTGTCAATTACCAAACAGAGAGACACGAAACAAAACAAATGTCCAGACAAGACACACAAGTACACAACACACAAAAATGACTACAACTGGGGTCATTGCTTGGCATGGTAAAAACATTGAATGGAATTAAACTGTCAAACTGCAACAGGATTCATTTGTTGGAATATAGCATTAAAGTAAGTATGAAGTCTGAAATAGTTGTTTTACACTTAAATATCCATGGGAGGGTTGGAGAACATTTAAAACATTTTATATGGCAATTATACATGTATAGAGCGAAAAAGCAGGATACAGGGCCCCCGGCTATTTTTTGCATCCCCCCACTGCTGGCCCTTTAAACTGGTCAACATAAAAGTGTGAAAATCTTTTCAATTCTTTTTTCTTCAGATATACAATGACTTACAAATCTAATGACAATAGTGTTTTATCCAGGCCGTTCTAGCGCGGCGCGGCGCCGTGTCCCTTTTTTTTTAGCGCCCCGCTGCCCCCTTTCACAGCCAATCAGCGCCGCGCTGCCCTTTTCAAAGGCCGCCGCCCTGCCCTTTCATGAGCACCCGCTGTTTTCCGCTGTGCAACCTTATTGATAACATCTTAATTGCCTCTTAACCAAGCTTCTAAGCCGACTATTATCAGCGAAGATTCGCTTGGTTGTGAATTCGNTACGATCAGTGGATCTAGCAATTATCATTCATGTAGTAAGAATGGCCCAGCTTTCCACTGTGCCATTTTTTAGCAGCACCCTGCATCTATGTGATATTTTATATCAGTAGCTGTACAAGCCTTATCAGAAGCTGAACAAGCAATATCAACAGCTGCAAAAGCCATATCAGTAAAGTTTGATCAAGGTTGGTCAAAGCGAACTTAATTTATTGAACAGAACCCACCTGTTTGCTGGGTATTTTTCTATTTTTAGTAACAGTGACATTGACCTTGACCCTTCTTTCCCAAATACAATTCCAAGCTTGTTGTCCATCAAGCTTGCAATATCCTATGTTTCATTAACATTCTGAATCAAAAATGTAAAATCAAAGCCCAAGGCTATAGCAATTTACATCAGACTGTAAATCATACACGCCATACGTCCCCGATTGTCCGAGATTGTCCCGAAAATGAAGAACATGTCCTGCAGTCCCTGAAATCTGTCAAATGTCCGGGATTTTACAAAATCCATATATACATGTACCTTATCTTAGGCTTAACTGCACCTCGAATCTGTGTTCCCACTAATCCGCAGCATCTCCATTGCAATGCCTACCCGAATAGGTGACTACGCTACGCGTCAAAATCAATCAATTAACAGGGGTCCTGTTATCAGTGTAAATCGCATCAGCCAATCAGCGCTAAGGTAGTGGAATACACACCAACCCCATGTGAAGGTCTCAACAACTTAATAGAATTCTCGCTCAAATTTGCCACCTATGCGAATGAACAGTTTGACGTCATTAGAGGAAGCCCCTTGCTGTCAAAGCAATTCAATTGGCTTCATTTGTCCAGCGATCAACATGCTAAACCAATTGTATAACAGCACATGCATAGCCCCGCCTTTTCCTGGAGAAAGAAGGTGGAATTAACGGTAAAGTGCACAACTCAATGCGCTTCAGCCTACACCAATCACTCTACATGTATGCCATGTAAAACCCGTGTTTTAATAAGAGCGCGAAATTGTTTATGTCGCATGGAAAGCGTGCGTGTTGCAACAGACCATACCTGACTAAATATAGATGTGCAACTCAGTTCATGTAGTATTTTAGAATGAAAAATTTACATCAAAATCAATGCACACAATGAGAAAGTATTAACCCATTGAAACTATAGAAAAAATACGTCAAATTACGATGAATAAATTAAATTAGTGTCAAGTACCGGTACACAAAAGGAATTTGGTGCTCTTTTCTAACACGAAAAAAAAAACATGTGGCTTGTATCTAGTAACGGATGTAGTAATGTTTAATTTGACGTTAATAGATCTAGTGTATTTCGGATAGGCTTTCGAACTTAGCAATTTACGATGTGAAAAAATAATTCATACCAAAAATGCATATATGTCTATATATATCGCTATATGTATACATGTCCTGGAAAATCGGCAAAAGTCCCGGAAAATTTAGCTCAATGTCCCGGAATTGGTCTGAAAATTAATGGCGTGTATGCTGTAAATGTTTGCCCTGGTCAGAGTCTGATTGGGCTATTAAAATATCAATAAGGAGAGATTTACAACTTAATATAGATATCTGCTATGGGTGCTGTGTATGCACACTTTCCTGGACGATCAGACACACACTGACCAGTTCTTACAAGAACTGTTGTAGATAAACATAAAATGATGTGAATGACCTAAGTTTTATTAATTCTGATATCGCTGACCAGTCTCTTGTTGAACTAAATATATATATGAAACAGCCCTTAAAACCATTCGTAGTAATAAGTCATACCATTTTAATTTTTTTGATCTTTGTATACAAATTGGAATATCATTATATGTATAAGCTTTTAATAAGTAATTTTATTTACATACCATACTGTTAACTTCCATTTTCCCTCCTTCTATGTGAAGATTTGTAATTGAATAATTTAGAAATAATCAACTTGCTCAATGAATAAGGTATGCTGAGAAATAGACAAAAATCCGGACGGACGCACGCACGGACAGAGGAAGCGGCGACTTTATGCTCCCCCCCAAATTTTTTTGGGGGAGCATAAAAATTTCAAACATTTGCAACTGCAAAAACATGGTCAAAACACAGTCATTCTGGGCAGGGATCATATTTTCCCACAACATCAATCGGTCTGGATTTAAAATGGGGGGGGGGAGAGAATTCGAAAATTTACATCCGAAATCCATACATGCCAGAATTGTTCAGGTCCAAATGGGGACATTCCATACAAAATTTTCAGGAAATTTGACCAAAAATCTGGACACCTAAAACGATCTATCATTCCACCTTTACTTTAGTCAGTATATTACTTACAAAAACTCTTAATTTTCTGCCCAATTTTGACGATAAATGTGTTTCAGAAATTCGTGAACACAGCGTTCTTCATAAACTGAATTGTGGGGTTTCCCCGGATGCCTCGCTTTGACATCCAATCGGTACAGGGATATCCACGTGAACATATGTAAATCGTGTAACACGACGTGCACTTTTCTAATTCAACCAATCATCAATTACCTCTAAATTTAGATTGATGAAATTTGTTACAAATTATTTTCTGTAAAATCAGTCGAAAACGAAAGTTAATTTATGTGAAACATCGATGCGTATTGGTCAGCATCAAATTTGTTTGATGTACAAAATCGGTGTTTTGACAGGTTGTATAACCTTAGGAGGTATAATACACAGCATAAAAGTGTCATTGGTGTTTATTTCTGTATGATACATCTTTCGAGACCCCTATCATAAAAACACCGTGGTGTGAATGCCTGATAAAATCAATAATTTGCCGATAAATCACCGATAAGGTGTCAAAAACAACACTGGTGCACTCGAGTAATAGAAGCGGGTTGTTAATTGGGGGCAATAAAGGGATTAGCGATGGTAAGTTTTAGCCAGACAGAGCTTGAATAGCAAATTTTATTGGGAACTTACAGACTTTACATCGTTTTTTTGCGTATGTCGGGACAGAATAGGACCGACTGTTTGGGATTTTCAATCGGTCTTTCATGACCCCAATCGGTCTAGGACCAACAAAACCGAAAAAAATATGATCCCTGATTATGGAAGCATTTCTCTGCACAAATGTTTTGGCCTTGAAAAGATAATCACTGATATGGAAATGTTCATAACAATGTTAGAGGAGGGTCAGTTGATGTGCAATTGTTTTGATCATGAAGTGACCACGTTCCACACAGTAAAGTTAGAACTGACAATGATATTCAATTACATGGACATAATTAAAACAATGTAACAGTATTCTGGTGAAGCTGCCTAATTGATTTTATTGCATAATTATTACAAATGTTGCAAACAAATAAGTCTGGTGCAATTTATTTTGCAAGCCTAAAATTCGGGATAAAACAGGGACAAATATCACATTTCTTTAAGTGTACAGAGTACTAATCAAACTTCCATTTTACATCTGCTTTCTGATTGGTTGAATGATACATATATAGGATCTGGCATGAGTTGTCAAATCATACCATATTTTATTAAACGAGTTCAGGAATTTTGTTAGTTAAGCGAGCCTTTGGCGAGCTTACTAACGAATTTCCTGGACAAGTTTAATAAAATATGGTATGATATGACAAAGAGTGTCAGATCTTTTTTATCACATGCTTTTAAATGAGCAAATTAAATAAATATTTACGCAAACAATATGATAAATCCCGAATGTTGTTAACATTTCGTGACGTTATTTGACGTTGCAACGTCATTTCAGCAAAATAACAAAATGCGATTGGTAAATAAACGAAAACTAAGCCAATGAAAACGCTTTAAAAGTATATTACACATGTGTAATACAAAAATATATGTTATGGTTATATTACATGGGAGACAGGGTATGGCATGTGATAAATGGATATATAAAATAATGCATTAGATATATATCCATATTGAAGAGTATTCGCTTTGTTTTCCTAGATGGTGTGGTCTCCTGCGCTAAAAGGTTCGGATTGCAAATTTACGGTTATCATGGATATCTCCTCCCAAACGGACAAAACTTATTTTCCACATTAATGATAAAAATAAGTTGGTGGCATATTGTCTGCAGACATATTAATAAAATTTTACGAAAAAAACTTCACAGAATGTTTGAAATTCTAACATTTTAAGCTCAGAGTGTTCAGTTGGTGTGTGTGTATGATTGTTAAATGTAACAGAGTTATAAATGTGCTGTTTCTTATTTGTTTTATACACAAAAGAGACGCATTTTTAAGTTAAAAACCTGTTGAACGCCGCCCGCCTGCCCATTGTCCCTCTATACCCCAATCTATAACCAACTTTCTTGAAAACCTTTTTAAAAATTACTTTGTGCAAGGAATGAACAAATAAAGAAATTTAAACTCAATTAGGCTTTCCAGAATTTCATAGGACTTCCATGAATCCCATTTTTGAAATGTCTGTGGATAAAAGACTTTCTTAATCAGCCCTTACACGGTACCTAAATCAAAATAATTGTATAAAGAATTTTGAATGCAAACATTAAATGCATGACTTTGTCTATTCACAAGCACCGTTTAACTATGGTATTAGGGGTATAACGAGAAATATTCATGCATAAATACCTGTTGAAACGGGCTGGAATACATGCTGGCGTATGGCCCAGCAGCTGCAACAGCCATCCCAAACCTGGGATCCTGATAGTAGGCCGGCCCTGGGCGCAACACTGCATTGGGTGAGGTCTGGGGGCGTGCCCTTTTGTACGGCGATGAACTGTCATGAGGCGGGCCACCATGACCCCTGAAAACATTAATTAAATATGTTTGAACTAATCATTTTTTTTATATGACGAATATCTGAAGGGACACAGTAGTTATGAGCCTTTTTCGAATCGCGGTCGCATATTTCAAAACCTGAACGCTGACCTCAAGTTCAAGGTCAAGGTCACAGGGGTCAAAAATTGTATGCGCATGGAAAGGTGTTGTCCAGATACTCATGCATACCAAATATGAAAGCAATATCTGAAGGGACACAGAAGTTATTAGCCTTTTTCAAAAAGTGTGACACCACCGCAGCAGCGGACGCTGCAGCCGCCGACAAAGTAACACCTATATGTCCCCTGACCATAGTCAGGCGACACAAAAAACTTAGAAAAATAGAGGCCAAAGAATGTTCTACATTATCGTTGATGGTCTCGAAAATCTCAGAATCTTTCGAAAAATCATGCTGTAACTTGTGTGACTAACCAGTGTTTGTTTTTGTCAAAAATACCTCTTATATTTATTAGTTTTTGACTGTACAGTTCTTATCTCAGAGTGTACATGTAACTGTAACTGAAAAACAAAACTGCAGTACTTGAATAAACGTTGAACATGCCCAATATTGCATGTGTTTATATAAAGAAGACAAAATAACAAATAAAAACAAATGTATTTGTTTAACCACTGACTAATTTAAGCATGATAAATTCACAATGTTTTCCCAAAATGAGCCGTTTCATCAAAGCAAAAATTCACAAAATGGACAATTTGGTCAGACTCCTTTTCCCAATTTGGTCAGACTCCTTTTCCCAAAAGGGCAGAATATCAAGTTGCTATCTTCAATATTGCAAAAGTTATGGCCAATGTTAAAGTTTTTGGACGGACGCACAGACTGACAGACAAACTGACAGACAGTTCAACAGCTAAATGCAACACTACCTGGGGCATAAAAAGCTATGACACAAGAATGAAACATAATTTTGCATTGAATGGACATTTTTGACAGTTTTTAGCTTACTTGACAGATTTTCAATATAAAATTATAAAAAATGGCAGTTTTTGAAATGTATTGTGCTGCTGTTAGCTTTGTAAAATGTAACTGTCAAAATTTTGAAATGGCAATCCATGGAAAAAAGCCCTGCACTGGAGAGCTATGAAACTGCTGCAACACTAAATTGCAAACAGTCAGCAGTGTCCGACAAATCCATTGCCCGGAGCCCGGGGGCTACCGATTTTTTTCATCGGGCTACTGAAATTTTTCAACTCACGCCCGTCGGGCAACTATAAATCTATAAGAGCGGTAGCCCGGTTTATTGACAGACATACGTAGAATAAACACGCTGACCTTGTGTTTGTACACGGTGTATTGCTTATAATCCGATAACAACGTGCAATCAATTATCTAATCAGTCATCCATCACTTGCGGTAATGTCGATTGTAACAGTGTATTTTAATCATCCAATCAGAATCAACATTTGTCGTCTGCTAATAATATAATGAGAGCCGAATGGATAATTTACGCACGTGATGCAACGTCATTTCGCAATTCGGAATTCTTTGTTTTAACCGCAATAATGAGTAATAGCGACAACGTTTTTGATGTCGTTAAATATCCAAGGACGCCGAACGGTAACGAAACCGAAAATGAATATTAGTTACACTGGTGTTAACGCGGTTAATGAGTAATAGCGACAACGTTTTTGATGTTAAATATCCAAGGACGCCGAACATTAAAGAAATCAAAACAATAACGGATTCTTCAAAGCGGTAACGAAACCGAAAATGAATATCAATTACACTGCTGTGAACGCGATTAACACCTGCTAATTAGTTTGCATTGTCAATTAATGATTCGATTAGAGGAGCGACTGTAAATAATTAAGGTAAGTTTGATATCAATTGAGACAAACAGTGTTTTAATTATTTGATCGAGTTGTATATAAGATGCACCAAATTTGTATCTTTTATTATAATGTATTAAATTAGTTTTGTTGGTGAAATGCGATATGTGACTGGATAAATATTAAGTGATTGGATTTATTGTATAGTCAGTGTATGTCAATGACATGTAATAATGCATACACAACTTGGATAATTAAACAAAATTATTTTTTTGGAATGTTATGTCTGAATAACTTTTAAAATACATATTCTTTTCTTTGATGTCCCTGTCCACCGAAGATTATTCAATACATGCTGATATGATATAATTTCTTATGAATGAAAATGAATAAATAAAATAAAGAAGAAAAGATGTCTCTTATCATTTTGTAGGTAAATTTTATGGGCTACCAAATATTTTGACTGGTAGCCCAGTGGGCTACCTGGAAAATAAGAAATTTGTCGGACACTGGTANGGCTTGGATAATGAAACTTCATAGGGACATTGGTCATGACTGGTAGATGACCCCTTTTGATTTTGAGGTCACTAGTTTAAAGGTTTCAGGTCAAGGTCACAGTGACTGGAAATAGGAAAATGGTTTCCGGATGATAACTCAAGAACGCTTAGGCCTGGGATCACGAAACTTCATAGGGACATTGGTCATGACAGGCAGATGACCCCTATTGATTTATAGGTCACTAGGTCAAAGGTCAAGGTCACAGGGACCTGAAGCAGTAAAATGGTTTCCGGATGATAACTCAAGAACGCTTAGGCCTGGGATCACGAAACTTCATAGGGACATTGGTCATGACCGGCAGATGACCCCTATTGATTTTCAGGTCACTAGGTCAAAGGTCAAGGTCACGGTGACTCAACACAGTAAAATGGTTTCTGTACACCACCACCACCACCACCACCACCACCACTGGCTTCAGGTAGCGCAACTGTAATGATTTCCCACGATTTCTTCGAAGATTGGAGAGCCTTTTTACCTGTTTACGTATGGATATCTAATTTAACCAGGTTCAAATGTAAAGTTAGTAAAGAAGTATTTGGGGTACTGCGTGAAACCCGTGATATGTCTCGATAAAGAAAATAAATACTGCAAGTGAAGCGGTATAATCGACGACTTTACTTTGATCTAGTTAGAACTGTTAACAACATTTGTATCATACAAAGGTTTTGTCAATTCATAATGTGTTGTTTCAGTTCTCACAGCACACTGCATACGCGTCGGTGGGCGCAATCTCACAGTAGGAATCCTGGGGGCACGTTGTTCCACCCCGCCCGCAGTTGATGCGCGTCCCGCTAGCGTCCAATAGCGGAGGGCCGTTGGGGCAGTAAGCTGAAATAAATTTTCTTGCTCAGTCTATGAACTTAGTTAAAATAGTATGTTGTCTAGGTCGGATAAAAAATGATCCTTAGAGAGATGACAAGTGTTGCAGTGGGTCGCTGAAATTGGGTTTTCTTGAAAAGTATATGAACCTAATGAACAACGAGTGTTTTTCTGATAACAAATACCATTCGAAAGAGTGCAATTGTCACGTATATACCGTTCGTCTTATGGGTTGTTCACAAGCACATATATGCTCTACATGGACGATTTATTAAGAGGAAACATGCATAAATAAACAGCAAGTGTGAGTCTAGGAACCATTGTTTACATCTATAGATCTGGAACTATAAATGCTGAGACTGACACAGTCGTGCCGATTTGTAGGCTTGTCTTTGGCACATTGACCCTATCTAAATAAAGATTTTTCTTGTTTCCAATGACAGGCAAAATAAAGAAACAGCAGCCAAAAGAATTTACCGAAACGGCTAACCTTATGGAACCTTTCTCGAATGACAATCAATTGATAGGACATACTACTTACGACAGCAGACAGCAAAGGCGTCCACGGGAGAGATCTCACAGAAGGAATAGTCAGGGCAATCAACCCCGCCGAGTCCGCAGAAATAGTCCGGAAGAGGGGGGAAACCATTTGGACATTGGCCCCAGCACGTTCTGACCAGGACTGAAACGTGAGGAAACGGCAGCATACAGCAAAATTGTCATACACCAGCTTTGAATATTAAACCTTATGATAGATTACACCATGTGCTCTTCACTCGTTCGATAAAGACCGTTTAATTATTAAAATATAAGCAAACTCCAATCGTTCCATGGAGGATATTTAATTCTTCAAAGAAACGCAAATGGGCCTAACTTTTCCGGTGAAGACCGTGTGTAATTCTATAAGTGTCCAAGGATGATTTTGTATGAATTTAAGTAACGGTTTAGTTACTAGTTTGAGTTAAAATGGAATGGAACGACTGAGCATAACTGGCTTTCTACGACAACAAATCAAAAACACAAATGTTTTATACTAACGAATTTAAAATGTATAATATATATTTCAAAACCAAATCGTAGTCGTTATTAAGTATTAAAAAAAATCTGCATACTTGTGACACAATAGCAGCGTATTTGGATAAACGTTTAATTTTGCTTACCAAAAATGTTGACGACACTCAAAAGAAATGTACGAATTCTCTCGACAGTATGACAGTTTGATCTAGTACAGGAAATAACGGCGCTGTTATCTTAGTGACTAAATGCCAAAACACGGACATGACACAGGTAATGAAACTTGCTAATGGTATTAGACTATTAGTGAATAGCTGCTAAAACTGGTAGCAGAATTATAATAAATTACAACACAGTGGTGCACTTAACATGTGCTCTTTACATTTCGCCTGTCAAAAAAGTTTAACAGCACGTTTTTTATAATTGATTGCACGGCAACTGTTAGGTTATACGACTCGGCAAAATAAACATGCCATTAGAGACTGCTAAAAATTACAGTTTTACAGAAAAAAAGGAAATATTTAAAACAGCATTGTAAAGTATTTAAAAAATAATCAAATTTACACTCCGCTAAGCGTTCAACATTGCAGTACAGAATGGATATTTTATATCATCCACATTTATATCATAAAGTATTACTAGTTCGTAGCTTATAAAACCAGTGGAAAACAGTCCAGTTGAAAAAAAAGACACTTATATGAATGTTTTACATTTTGATTCATTTATATCTTGAGGTTATTTATTATTTATATTTTAAAAGATTATAATCGAGTCTTAATGTTTTTGTACTTTATTGAAGTAAACTGGTATTGGTTGCTTTATCCCTCGAAAAAAAACCTTACTATGTTTTCCAGATTCCTTTAGACGCATGCATAATTTTTGGACTTTCGATTCCCTCAATCGATCGGTTTATATGTGAGCCTGAACCTTGTATTTACATTACAATGATTTACTCTGAAGGTACTTCATGTTTATGACGTTAATAAGACCCGCCAATCTGATTAAAAAACAATAAAACAACCAATGCGTAATCATTCATTAGGAAAGTCTAATGGCTTTTCAGCGAGTCACGTTTATAATCAAAATTTAATCGAAATATAAAACAAACTGCGTTGAATGTCTATTGTTTTATAAACAATAACCACGTGGAACTAATACTATTTCGTAATGTATATTTAGAAATTGAATACAACGTAAAATTACTTACCAACTGCGACAAGACACGAGAAGAGCGCGACGTTCCTCATGGCGGAAGATTGAAAACATCTTGTATTAAATGTTCTCAAGAGTTTGAATAACGTGCTATTATAACGTTCTGCCTGAATAATCCTTTTTTTTTTTATAAATCAGAGTTTATTTACAGGTCCTACCGGCCTCTTCACGAGGTCTTTATGGTCCGACCTGTGTTCTGTCTGAATAATCGATGATGATGATCAGAGTTTATTTCCAGGTCCTGCCGGCCTCTTCACGNTACCTGAGTCGCGCTTTTGTTGACAGTTTTCTCCCCACACAGATCCTAAAAAGTCATGTGGTATAGGCACCGTGACTATGCTATCCTACTTTCTGATAATTTGTGGAATCAGTCCACACGGACATTTGCTGCTTCACTATTTATAACAATGGCGGATATGGTTTCTTACACCAACGTATGTATGTATGTGCATTTCAAAGTTTATGAGGACCTTCCTAATTAACTTACTAGACACACGAAAGTATGGACGATTTTTTTTATAACAGTTGCAATTTCCGGCTATTTGGTAGCTACAGAAAGATTTAAATTTTGGAGTGGTCTTGTGTTGTATGTGGGGCATGAGGAGTACCCGGATGAAACCTCACCTGTCCGGTATGGTGACCACTTAATCAAACCAGGGCCCTATACAAACTTTGTTTTTCATTGATTGTATAGGTCCCTGATCAAACTCACATGCTTTCGTGAACGATGATTGAACTCGGGTCGCCTAGATGAACACTGCGCTAACCGGACAGTCCATATCTTACACGAACAGTCATTGATACCGGTACTCCAAATATGTCAGTGGCTGTCATCGGGACATGTAAGTAAAATATAATGCGTTATTTCTTACTGTTGCGGATATCGACTCATTTACGTACTTTCTTTCGTATGCTTTGTGTTGTACTGATAGATAGAGGATATTTGTTCTTGTCGGTGTAAGATCGTTTGTTATTTCACGAGTAATAATAGAAAATATATTTTCACGAGTGGCGCAGAAAATAATTAACATATGTTTCCCTTTCGCTGAAAAAGTAACCCTTTCTCCCGTGGCGTACCTTAATACATTGAATTGACGTCATTTTGTTGACGAAATCACGTCATTTTGTTGACGAAATGACGTCATTATTCCAGCTAAATTCTTCAGTTAAACTCTTTTAATGTAAATAAGCGGTAAAATGCATAAAATAAAAAGAAAATGTGTTGGATTCGGTGGAATATCGATTTTATTTCACTCGTGATCATAGAAAAAATATAAACAAGCATATTAACAAGGGAAGTAAATCTTGATATGATAATCTAAAAATAGAAAAAGAAGTTCCGAAAATTTGTTATTTTCACCGGTGGAAATAACAATTTGTTTATTTTCACTGCTGTTATTTCACTACAACAATGTCATATTTTATCATTAGGTATAAAAGAAATATCGGATATTCGGCGACATGCGTTAATATGATTATTTTCTGGAATTTACAGCCACTGCTTCATGAGGACATTCGTTCATTCTCTATATATGACTGGTGTACACATATGTTCTTGCGAGCAATCATCACAACGCTATTAGTGTCAGCTATCGGTTTCTGCGGACAATCGTTTCCGAATTGGTCTGACATTGGACTCAACTGACATTCGTTCATACACTTGTTCTGACATTTCCGGCTATTGATGCTTAAATACACGCTTGTTCTGAAATTGGCGAAAATTGGTTTCTATTGACATTCGTTCTTACACTAGTTCGGACATTGGGAAACATTGGTTTATACTGAAAAAGGTTACATTCGTTACTACACTAGTTCTGATATTGGCGAATATTTGTTTCTTCCGACATTCATTCCTTAACTAGTTGTGACATTGTCGGGCATTGGTTTCTACGGAATTCGTTCATACACTCGTTCTGACATTCGCGGACATTGGTTTCTACGGACATAAGTTTATTCAGTTGTTCTTACATTTGCGGAAATTGATTTCTATTGACATTCGTTCCTACACTAGTTCTGACGTTGGTGGACATTGGTTTCAACGGACGTTCGTTTATAAACTAGTTAACACATTTTCCGACAGTTGTTACATTCATTCTTTATCCGTTATATCATTTGCAGTCATTGGTTTCTACGGACTTCACTGGTTCTGTCATTGGCGGACATTGGTTTCTACGAACATAAGTTCCTACACTAATTTTGACATTTGCAGACATTGGTTCTTACGGTCATTCGTAAATAAACTAGTGCTGTCATTGGGGAACATAATTGGTTTCTACGACTATTTGTTCCTACACTAGTTCTGTCATTTATGGACATTTTTCTCTACGAGCATGCGTTCCCACAACAGATCGTTCATTGGACGGCATTGGTTTCTATATGTATGCTTATCACACCTCGAGTGTACTCGAGGTTCTTACACTATTTGATAGCTCGGACATTTGTCCCCACAATATGTTTACCAAACACTTACCATGATTAAATATTACTGTCTTCATCAAAGGCTATGATTTGTTTGTGTGTAATTTAACAATTAAAAAATAAATTACTATTGTTCCGTAAGGTTGAAAATGAGGCGATGAACATACTATTTGGTGTTCGTGGTATCCAGCTCATCGTTTGGTCCCTGATACCGTGTTTTTATACATTTGTTTCTTGGTACTCTGCCGCATAATTAAAAGTGATGACCGATACTTTTTATTTATTGAGAATTCACATATAATGTTATATATAATAAATAGTGCGACAATTCGGTATTGACCTCGTAAATGTAATTTATCATAGGCCTTGATTTTAAATATAATTAAAAGTTAAGGAGATAATGCACATACTTGAAGGGATTGTAGCAAGTCAGATCATTTGCACCAAAAGTCTAAACAAGGGTATAAGTAAACTGTTGGATGATATCCAATGCACTTTGTTAATTATCTCCACGCTTTTCGGAGCGTGGGGATTATGTGGTTATCTCCGCCGTCTGTCCGTCCGTCCTGGCCTCTATCTCCTCCTACACTATTAGCACTAGAGCCTTGAAACTCAAACACATGGTAGCTATGAGCATATGTGCGACAGTGCACTCGTTGGAATTTTGATCTGACCCCTGGATCAAAAGTTATGTGGGTTGGGGTGGGGCCGGGTCAGAGATTTTCACTCATTTTACATGCGGCTTGGGGATACGCGTCGGCAGCGCCATTTCTAGTTAATGGAATTGCAATAAAATGGACCAAGAGGCATGACATTAAAATATCAAAGCATGACAACATAAGTAGAGGGCCATATTGGACTCACATTGTTTACCTGATTTAACTTCATCAAGCCACTGTACATATTGTTTAGAAAAAAAAAACTGGTTACTCCCAGCCAGAAATAACTGATACCACTGGGGGCTGACGACGTCAAAGCGTAGTCCGTTTCTCTACGACGTCGGGTATATGTTTCACTACGAAACATTGTGTCAATACACTTCTTAATCAGGCGAGTTTCATCTTTTCTGGTATTTATGGATTAGAGAACGGAACATCCAGTAATGGTAGGTACTTATTTTCAATAAAAAACTAATAACAAATGCGCGTAGTTGCAACCGTTACATTGATTTTGAGCTAAAATCGAAATATATTGAGTTGAAGTAATGCATAAGGTGGTTATTCTGTTAAAACAGCCAATTACAGTAACCTAACTTAAATGAAACTACATGTTACCTTGATACACTGTATATATACAACATATATTTTAATCAGTCAAATGCTTTGTTTGGAAGGAAATTACAAGTCGGTTTATGTATAGGTTTTGCACAGAGTATGTATTGGTTGTGCAACGAACTACACATATAATGTATAGGTTACTCAACGAAGTACCCAATCTGTACTTCGATGACAATGTTTCGTAGTGAAACATATACCCGACGTCGTAGAGAAACGGACTACGCTTTGACGTCGTCAGCCCCCAGTGGATACAAGTGATCCAATATCTTATTTACCATCGGTATACAAAGTAACAACCGTTGAGTAAGAATTATTACTGGCAAACCTTAAACCGACCTTTCCGCGTACAAAAGGGACGCAATTCTGCTAAAAAGCTTGTCACAGTTAAAAGTCTTGTTTATACACGAACAATCCGCTGAATAGTCAAGCACGAAATCTTTGAACAGGTTCAGTAACGAACATTTCCATAAAGGTACATTGAATTCTGACCACTTGTAGCTTGGACAATGACTGGATAAGGGGAGGGACAGACAGTTGGTCAAAGTGGTGACTATATGCATCTCTGAAAATTGTTCAGACAGCACAATAAATAGACACAACGTTAATATCAGATGCTGTTTTATTTGAGATTCTATGCAGAGTGATTACAAATGCAAGCATGAGCAGCAATACATGGATTAATGAGAAATACGTTTTTGAACAAATATTGCAGTTTTCACCTCTAAATATGAAGGAGAAACCCCATTAGATACATACTTTTTTATTTATATTTAATACATTTATTTTATGTAAAACTTACTTTTTTCTTGTACTTTAAGGTTACAACGTTGCATTTTAATACACAAGTATAAACATAATGTATGCAAATAATTTTTTTCCATTTATGTTAATTGTTATCATCATGCTTGTATACTGGTAGTAATATATTACTGCATAATACATAACAATTTGGTAAAGAGAATTTTGAAGATTAATCTAATTAATGCAAATAAATAAATAATAATATTAATCTCAATAAGGCAAGAAAACAAAACACAAGAGATTATTCCAAACAGCATGCTCAACTATTAATTCTTCTATCACGTTATCAAAATTATGGGCATTAGTCTGTGACCTTACATGCATAAAACAGACAATTTCAAGTCAGTTGTTACTTTAGTAATTACAAAGATGTCCTTTGTATTTTTGAAAGATCTAGCATACAGTCATGGTACCAGTAATTGGGTACCCTGATATCAAAGCAAGTACATAGGAATAATATATATATTATATTATCAATTTGAATATAAAGAAAAAAATGTACACACACATTTATTTTTAGAGTGGGTTGTAATGTTCAGTAAACACGTTATTATGTGAAGTTGGAATAAGACATCAAATCTTGGAGCAAACTGTTTGTTTTCAATTATCCATTTTATGCATTTTTATCTGTCAAATTTATTAACGTTGACAAATTAAATGTGCATGTTAAATAGACACTTGCATTTACTATTGCATTATATAAATTGATTTCTCAACAAAACTGGATGTCTCTTTGATTAAAAAATGTGTAAAAAATAAAACTGTGTCAATGTGTGATTAAACACTGTTAAAAAATACAGTTAAAAGGATAAACACGCAATCACTGTTAATGAAAAAGACATGGAAAAGTGCATATTATTGTAAAAGTATACATAGAATATTATAAAAATACATTCAGAACATGAAATGAACACTTTTGATTGAGAAAATCCCTGAAATGAAGTCTATTCCAAGTTTGATGTCATACTCCAAAGTCACATACTACAGTGTGAGTATATTGTTTAATATGAAATTACAAATTTGAGTAGAAGTAAACATCATTAAATAATGTATGTGTTAATAAAATATGAAAAATAAATCTTATTTTTAACTGACCAAATAAAACATTTTGAACAATAAACAACATTTAGTAAAATAAACATTAAAGTAAAGATTGTGTCATGTATTTGGTAACAAATATGGAAAAGACAACAAAAAATGGTGAACAGTTTACACATTATAATGTACAAGATAACACACAAGATCTGTCCCAAGACAACCCGCTCCACCATTCTGTAGATTTAATAGTGTAATGTACATTTTCTGTCCGTTATGTGATATTATGACTATAAAAACATATTTGATAGTTACATATTTAGTTATATGCAAATTAAATCGAAAAATTTAGATTAACAACACGTTTGACCAATTAATAGATTTTGATGCAAATAACTCTTTAATCCCATGCAAGGTCTTCATGTGTGCTACCTTAACACCTTGCACAAAACATGTGTTAAGTTTCAGTTGAATCATGTTGTTGAAACAGTGATATGAAGCTGTTGCACATTTACCTTAACCCATTTATGCCTAGTAGACTCTCCCATCCTTCTAAATCGGATCAATTTATTTCCAAAATTAGGGATGTCTATTATATTTATTTCTATATTTAGAATATTTCGAACAGAAATTCCTTTAAGCAAACAGCGCAGACCCTGATGAGACGCCGCATCATGCGGCGTCTCATCTGGGTCTACGCTGTTTGCCAAGGCCTTTTTTCTAGACGCAAGGCATAAATGGGTTAAGTTTCAGTTGAATCATGTTGTTGAAACAGTGATATGGAGCTGTTGCACATTTACCATAACCAGAGCATTACCTAGACGCCTACGCCAACAAATGGGAATGTAGTAGAGCTCAGACTAGTTGGTGATTGGTCGAGCTAGAAATACTGAGGAATTAATACCATACAGGACTAGAATATGAGTAATATTACACTTATTATATTGAATATGGAACAATAAAAGCACTATACACATATATTTACAATTATACTTCTGCACACTTTTCACATATTTACATCAATACCAATCTTTTACAATGGATTTAATCATTATGATTTCTGATAGGTTTTACAGCAACATTTATGGAAAAGTGTTTGAAATGAAGACAAGTGACAGAAAATGTGTGTCATGCCCGCCCCATATTTGACCTACTGCTAAGTGTGACCTTTACCTTTGAGCTATGTACACCGATGTTGCTCACAACATATCGTCCTACGTTTTGTGGTCAGTTATTTTCCAATGCTTGATAATTGTTGAATTTCTGTGACCTATGAATGTGATCTTGACCTTTGAACTGTGGACAGCTGTGGACACGAATGTTGTGCTTAAAGTGCAATTTGCACAAGGTGACCCTATGAGGTATTTATATTTGAATTGACAGATAAATTATTAACTTACAGATTGACTGGAAAGACCCATGCACATGTGCAGAAAATCTTCATTTTTTTCTTTAAAACTTTAAACATTTTAAAGTTTAAACGAAAATCTTTGTTATCACACCAACAGACTTTCATTATATTTTAAAACTGGTTAAACATGTACAATGACTAAAAAAGGAATACATGTTCAAGACAAAACTTTAGCATGGTATTAATGCTAATAAAACACCAGGTGTGAGGTTAAGGTTGCAAAATTATAAATAAGTAATGAGTATCATGTGTAAAGTCTACATCTTCAAAGTCATGCATGTCACGTTGTCAAGGAAATGAAAGAAAATGTTTTTTAGCATGTATACAAAGTCACGATGAATATGAGCTGGGGAAAAACAGGCCAAAATTTATGTGCGTAAAGTGTTGTCCCAGATAAGCCTGTGCAGCCTGCACAGGCTAAGCAGGAACAACACTTGCCCCTTCGTGGTATTTTTCAGTTAAAGAAGGTCTTCTTAGCGAAAGCCCAGTTTAGGCGGAAAGTGTCACCCCTTTTTAGCCTTAAGCCGACACTTTATGCACATGCATTAAACCCCGTTTTCCCAGAGCAAGTCTCATATTTTTGTCAAAGTAATAACACAATACATGTACAAAGGACATGGATGAAGCCTCTAACAAGTGCTCACTGTACATAAGTGAATGCTTCGTACAACCCATCAACAACAAAAACCAAGTTGGCACACACGTTTTGCAAAAGTGAAAAGCCGACATTCTCTCGCCATCCCTCTCTCTCTCTCGGTGGTTCCAGGGTGGCTTTATGTCTACACGTCTGTGAATCTCTTAGAGCTTTGGGTCTTCAGTGTAGATGGAGTAGCAGGCTGGTGCAGAGACCTGGAAATCAAAATTGATCCATTTTTAGGGATATAAGGGGGTTTAATGCATGTGCTAAAAGTATCGTCCCAGATTAGCCTATGCAGTCCACACAGGCTAATCAGGGACGACACTTTTCGCTTACACTGAATTTTTGACCTTCTTTAAACGAAAACTATCATAAGAGCGGAAAGTGTTGTCCCTGATTAGCCTGTGGGGACTGCACAGGCTAATCTGGGATGACACTTTACGCACATGCATTAAACCCCCTTTTCACAGAGCGAGGCTCATATATATAGTCCTACCTCCTTGAAGCTCTTGACTTGAGGGTGTTGGGTGCAGAGCTCTAGATAAGGATTTAGTCTAAAGGGTATTTTACCCCCTGATATTATTGTTTAAGGGGATTTTACTCCTTAGTTTCAGCCATAAAGGGTATTTAGGAATATTGAGGGGTATTTTTGTTTTCCATAGAAAACTGAGATAGTACATGACGTGTTTTATCTAATTCTAGAAATATATTTATTATTTGTTATTAATTAATGCAAACAAAATGAATTTTAAATGGTGGTATATATTCAACTTACATGAGTTGTATCTCTGTCTTGATTGGTTCATGTAGTACAATTAAACTAAGTTATGGCACTGCTTGTGCAATTGAAAATCAAGTCACACTGCTTGTGGTCTATGTAAGTTAACTTAAAACATCTTAAACGTTATAACTTGAACTTGTTCTTTTCATAGTCACTCATCTGAACTTGTCTTCACTTTCTTGGCCCGGGGCTTATAACCCTGAAACAATCTTTTCTTTCTCCTCTTTTTATCTTTCAGCCAGACCAGTACTGCATTAGATGGGTCATATGATCCTACAGGGACCTGGTAAATGTTTGTGGCAATCAGCATTTCAAGATTCTCTTCTTTGACAGAGCTTCAAAACTTATTTTTCAGTCTGTTTTGTGTGCTGAAACTTCTTTCACATTCCACACTGGTAACTACCATACACAGGCCTATCTTGCACAGCTTAGCATACTCGGGTAACCCGGTGCTCTCATGAATCTGGATAACTCTATAGCAGAGTACTTTTGTTGAAAGATCTTGGTAGCAACCCATTAAATCTTGGCCGGTTACGCACTTTAATCGATTATAAATACGTACCGAGATTTGCATTGTGTAATGTTACGTACATGGGCCGATTTTTAAAGCGTTTTTTTATTTTTTACAATGCGTAAATATGCAGATACGCATCTTATCTAGAGCTCTGGTTGGGTGTCAGGTTGACCAGTGCCTATATAAGAGCCGCGCTCTTAGAAAAGGGAGTTTAATGCATTTGCTTAAAGTGTTGTCCCAGATTAGCCTGTGCAGTCCACACAGGCTCATGAAGGATTTAACTTTCCGCTTAAAATGAATTTTTACTAAGAAGTGACCTTCTTAAAACGAAAACTACCATAACAAGAGATGTGTTTGTCAGAAACACAATTCCCCCTATTGCGCCGCTTTGAAATAAAATTTCAATATATCATTTGGCAGGTTTAAAAATCCTTTTTAAAGCTTATTACTTCCCTTGGATTGTATTTTTACCTTTGACCTTGAAGGATGACCTTGGCCTTTCACCACTCAAAATGTGCAGCTCCATGAGATACACATGCATGCCAAATATCAAGTTGCTATCTTCAATATTGCAAAAGTTATAGGCCAACGTTAAAGTTTTCGGACGGATGGACAGACAGACAGACTGACAGTTCAACTGCTATATACCACCCTACTGGGGGCATTAACAGCGTAAAATGATCCCTGATTAGCCTGTGCAGACTGCACAGGCTAATCTGGGACGACACTTTACGCATATGCATTTAACCCCCTTTTGACAGAGCAATGCTCATATATATAGTCCTACCTCCTTGAGGCTCTTGACTTGAGTGTGTTGGGTGTCAGGTTGATCAGGGCCTGCATGTTGGCTGTCAAATCTTCCACTTCCTTGCGGAGACGGGTCGGAGTTTCAATGTCAAACCTGAACAGAATATCATGAACATGTAAACACTACAGTTAAATCATGTATACAATAAAATGTTATTTTTATGTTTTTTGTTACAGCGTTTATTTTTTCTTTCAGATATTTTCAATTCATATATTATGCTGAAAAACATTGTATCTGCAGGCCTTTTTCTGCCTATCTCATGGGTCCGATAGTGGGACCCATTCCCCATGCCAAATATGAATATTTTTTCCCCAATTCTCAAAAAAAATCCCCCCCCCCCAAAAAAAACAAACAAAAAAACAAAAGTTGTTGTTTTTTTTTAGAAAGAAGTGTCTTATGACTTATGATTATTAGAATCTATAGCTCAATTTTATTTTTTAAACAACCTTCAAAATATATAACCATAATTTATATGATTTTTATCCAAAATGGCTGTAAAAACCCCTGCCCTAATAATGCTTTTGTCGATGAAAATTCTTCCCCATTTGGAAGATTTCACGACTCGAAAAATCCCCATTTTGCTAGGTACACTGTACTTTTTCCCCAAATAGACAGAAAAAGGCCTGATCTGGTCCTCTGAGAAATTTAAAAGTGTCAATAGATGTCTAATATTTGACCATGAATTGTATTCTTGACCTTTGACCTAGATATCAGGTTCATGCGTGTTCCACTCAGAATGCTCAAAAACTCTGCCAAATTAAGTGAAAGTCCAGTTTAAACCGAAGGTTTTGTTTTGATATTTGACCTTTGCATGTGACTTCATAAAACAATGAATGCTACGGGTATGTGAGGTTTCAATTGAAAATCGGAAATAGAAACAGTCATTTAAAGATGTTGCACGTTTACTGAATTATTTTGCAGAAATTGCAAGCCAGAGTTAAGGAACTTGGTCACTGACCTCACAAATTACCCCTAACACATGTGTCAAGTTTCATTTGATTACCTGTAGTAGAAACAGTGAAAAAGAAAAAGAACTGTTGCAGTTTACCAGTACCAATGTAACCTTAACAAGAACATAACATGGACAATGATGCCAATATTTGGGTGAGTAGTACATGTACACCTTGAGCTATTCGGTAAAAAACCATTAACATCATGATAACCAAATTTTGATCTCGACCTTGAACTTATCATGCTGATCACCTAAATTATTAGAAAAATAATCCATCCTAAATACAGTTACAATCCTGACAAATGGATAAGACTTGATTTCCAAAATTTGACCATTGACCTTGAACCTGTTTTCTTCGCATTACACTTGGTCTAATTGTGTTCAATCCCATGTGCCCAAGATGCTTGCAATTACCTTCCCAGTATGAACAGTTAAGCTCTGAACAAATATAAACAACTGCAATCCCACTTAGGTGTTTCCATAGCTCTTCTTCAAACAGATAGGTGCCTCGCTCTGTGAAAATGGTGTTTAATGCATGTGCGTAAAGTGTCGTCCTATACTAGGCTGTTCAGTCCGCACAGGCTAATCAGGGACGCAACTTTCCCCATAGACTGGATTTTTGCTAAGAAGTGACTTTCTTTAAATAAAATCTATCATAAAAGCGGAAAGTGTCCTCCCTGATAAGCCTGTGCGGACTGCACAGGCTAATCTGGGATGACACTTTATGCACATGCATTAAACACCATTTTCACAGAACGAGGCTCATATATTAAAATAAATCCTTAATGATTATACATGTTCACCATTTATTTCTGCGTCCCTGTCTGAAACCGTCTGGTGAAGGGTTGACAGTTTCAATGCTGAACGGTGAGTACATACGTACTTCTCTGTAACCTGAAAATTTAAGTTTCATCTTTTGATTTGTCATTTACATGAAGATATAGCCCTTATAAACATAGTAAAACACTGTTATATTAAAAAAGCGTTCACATTTATAGTTAGATATTTTTTGCTGGAATTTGGAAGAGGACAAAACTTTTAACAACTAAAATTTGACTGAATGAAGTATAACTCGCGCAACGCCGTCCCAGCTCCTGGCAATGACTTGTTACACAAAATTTTACAGTAATTTATTTGAACAACAAGCTAAAAATCAGCTTCAGATGAGATCTAGAATGGGTGACTGCACATAATTTATGTGAGCTAACACATTATGTTTAATGTATATTATGATGTGAGTTTTTGTATTGGTGTAATATTACTAATACAGAAATAAAATTTAAACCTTCCATTTTGTTGTATCGTTACAATTATAATAAATAAAAACAACAGCACGCAACTCATAGTTTTAAATGTCCACAGTAAAATACTGAAATAAAAGTGAGACTCCAATATTTTATGACTGGGACTTATTTTAAATTCCATGGAAGTCAGGACTTCCAACTTTAAAAAGCTAAGCTAGTGAAAGCTATAAATAAGTATTGACCTCTTGCCTAAAAACTACCAGTTATTATCATGGGAGACAATTTAGTCCCAAGTCTAAAAGGCATTATAAGAATTACCTCCCCTACGTGTTGGAGTACTGGTACTTCTTCTTGTTGCTTTCTTACTGCTTGGCGTGACTGGTGAACTCACACTGTGCTGAAGGCGCTTTCTTTGTCGTGTGGACTTTTTCAATTTCTAAAATAATAATATATCTGATTGATATTAATCAAATAATTTGATTTGAAGAATTATTTATACTTTTAACTTCTGTCCACATTTGGATAAACAAACTAAGCACTAAGAAAAACATCAGTCAAAGCAAGAGNCTAAAATGTTGGCTACAGAAATTTTTGAGCCAGGGGGAGCCCTGAGTATTAATCACCTGTCTAAAGGTGCACATCACATCACTGACTGACTGAGTTAGACTGGTTTGTATGTATTTAAAGGAGTATTAATCACCTGTCTTAAGGTGCCCATCACATCCCTGACAGACTGAGTTAGACTGATTTGTATGTATTTAAAGGAGTATTAATCACCTGTCTAAAGGTGCCCATCACATCCATGACTGACTGAGTTAGACTGGTTTGTATGTATTAAAAGGAGTATTAATCACCTGTCTAAAGGTGCCCATCACATCCCTGACTGACTGAGTTAGACTGGTTTGTCTTCTTAGGAAGTGTCCACTGGCATCAACATCGCTCTTGATTTTGATTTCTCCCTGCATGTTGTTCTTTTTAGCCTAAAACAAAGATAGACTATCTTGGTGGTTCAGTTCTTGTCGTCTAGACAATGTTTTGATGACTTTTTGCAGTTGCATGTTTACCTGAACCAAACTCTTAGTACAAAAAGGTCATTATTCTGCTAAATTGCAGGTCAGAGTTATGAGTATTGGGCAGTGACCTCACACAATAATGAGAAATGATCAAAACAAAAACTTGATAAAAATCCACAATCAAACCAAGACAAGAAGTTTTGAATTGACAATTATAGCAAAGGCAAGTAAAAGGTTACGCTGCACTTATTGTTTTCACTAAAGTGTCTGATGGTCTGGTGTTATGCTGCCAGTTGAAAGTTTCTAGTGTCTAACAGTGTTAATTGAATTTTGACACATTGTTATGACAGTGGTATTCTTGCTGTATGTTTATTAGTACAATTTACATGGCATTAACACACTGCAAGCAATAAATTGTTGCAGTTTTTCTGTGGGTTACAAAAACATGTATTTGAACCATTTCTTATTACAGTGGTATCATTGCTGTATGTTTATTGGTACATGTACATGGTGTAAACACACAACTCACAATAATTTGTTGCAGTTTTTCTTTGGGTTAAAAAAAACAACAAATTGCTTAACATATTTCAAACTATAAATAAATATATTTGCATATTTTTAAAGGGACTGTAAACCATGAATGACGAAATAAGAAAAGTTCTAAAATACCGTATTTTTTTTACAATTATTTGTTTATATTAATTGATTAAAATATCACGACTGGTATATAAAATTACTTGAAAAAAGTTTTTTTTTATTTATTTTTACTTTATTTTTGTATTTATTTAACTTTACTGGGTATGGATACCCAGTAAAAATAAATAAATACAAAAATACATGATTCATCGTCACGTAGTAAACCCAGGAATGCAAATTGTGCATGCGTAGTGATTTGTATATATNGACCAATTTCTAGGACGCTCATACTTCGGTATGATGCGTTTTTTCTCCACAGAAATAACGGATTTAAAGGCATTTTTTCTAAGTAATTAAATTATTATAACAACCACTTGTCCCGTCGGACTAGCAGATTCTTTATTTACTTGTCCGGACTAACTTTTTGGTTGTCCCGGACAGTCGGACTACCGTTAATGTCGAGCCCTGTATTTTAAAACTTTTCTTTTTTGGTCATTCGTGGTTTACAGTCCCTTTAAATTGGAAATACAGTACTTATTTTTTTTAGAAAGAAGTTTCTAATGATTATTATATCTCAATTTTATTTCATTAACATCTAACAAAGTATATCACTATAATTTATATGATTTTTTTCTTCTTATAAATCTGAATTACTAAAGAGTAATATTAAATTATTGTTTTCCAAACAAGTGGTCTTTTATCACCAACTGCATTTTTCCCCAAATGGCCAGGAAATGGCCTGATATGTCAATAGTTGTTGATAAAAAATCCCAATTTGGTCCACTTTGTCGAAAATTTCCCAAATTTGGCATATAATTGATTTAAAAAATCCCAATTTGACCAGACTCCTTTTCCGAAAATGGCTAGAGAAACCCCTGCAGTTACATTGTATCTTGGTGTTTTCTTTTGCAAAAACGTATACATTACATTTTCTGGAACAGTTGATGTAAATTGATCATAACTCAGACTAGTACAATTATTCTGGAAGCACACCATATCATGTAAGTTGTTTTAATTTGTGCAAAATAGACATATTGTCTATTATAGAACACAGTTTGTGTTTATTTACGCCAGAAAACAATTTATGTGCTTCAAATTACCGATTAAACTAAAGTGCCGACTGGATTCCAAGTGGAAAGTTTACATGAAAAAGCCTTTTAAATTTGCCAACTCCCAGCGCCACGGACTGACGGAGTGTTAATAGCTCAGAGTTGTATTATTGCAACTAAGTTAAGAAGTATCCATACCTAAGTCAATTTAACTTTTAAGTCAATTGTATTTTAAAAAACAAGCAAACAAAACATAATAACCTGTTTTGATGCTGGTGTTCCAATAAAACCGAAGTTTTCTTTCCCGTCCCCCGTTATAAATCTCTTTGCTGGCCATGTATTCTGAATAACTTTCTTCAAAGAAGCCATGATCCTTACATATGCGTGATTATTGGCTTTAAGTTGGATTAACAAGATGTCAAGCCACTAGGCAACTTCAAAAGAGCCGCCAATTGTGATTTTGATTGATGACTAATCTGTAAAATATTTAATTCGTAGAACCTGCAATGTTCATAAAGGTGCAGGACAAAACGGTCTAGTATTTCAGCAACCCAATTTACATGCGCTCGCTGTGCACACATCGGTCTTTACTGACAAAATAAGCAGTGAGTTTATAAGATCCTTCGGGGCCTTCCATAAAGTATGTCACGCTGTTTTTTTTAAAATCATTTTTAACCCCCTAACCTCCCCCTGTCACAAAGTGTCACAAATCTCGACCCCTCCTGAAGTACGTAACACTTTCGAACATTAAAAATAATATTAATACCGAATTAAAATTTAATCTAAAACACACTTCACCATTAAAATGTATTACAAATATAATTTCCAATTAAAAGAACTATCACTTTATTAAAATGACTAATATTTTAATAATAGTAGATGAGTTAATTGTCAACAGTTTTCACATTTATTCATTAAAGAAGTAACTCAATCAAGATTGAATTTAAAAACAAAAAAAATGCAAAAAATACACTTGACAATTATAACACAAAACATTTATATGCTGCTTGTTCATTGTCAACCGGTGAGGTCAATTTTAGATAAACTTCCGATAACACAATCTTTTTACACAAGATAAGACGTAGATTAGCGAAAGTTCATAGTAATAATAATAATGATTAAACTATGTTAATATCACCACTGAATCCCTTTTTTTATACAAGTAATGACTATTATATGTACAAAATAAATTCCGAATGTCTCGCTCAGTGACATTATTATGCAGCTGATAACATAGAAAAAATAATACTTCCGGCTTGACGAAAGCAAGGCTATACAAGGCTTCGCAACATCATACTAGCGCTCCTAGGGAGAGGAATCGTGAACAACACATGCAGGAGAAACAGTATCACACGCATTTCATGCTATTTTCACATACAACTAATTCAATTGTTTCACAAAAAAATGAAAATTGTTTTTAAAGCTATTAAATTTTCCCATTTTTTTTTAAATTAATAAATATGTGACGTCACACATGGCCTAACCCCTTCCCTCCACCTGCCACACACTGTCACCCTTTCTTACACACCCTTCTTTCCCCTGGAGCCTGACGTACTTTATGGACGGCCCCTTTCGCGCCGGAGGCTGCATTATGTGTGACCTGGAGTGTTCCCCAGCGCTACTTCCTAATTGACTTACTAGACTCACGAAAGTTATAATTTCGTATTGTGGCTGCAATTTCCAGCTATTTAGTTGAAATATTTACAATTTTGGTGTGGTCTTGTATTATGGTGGGGGGGATTAAACTCGGAGGCATATCAGTTTGGTTGGTTGTCACCAAACCGGACAGGTGACGTCACCATCTATTAACAGTATGACATTCGCGAGGGGATTGACTGGTTCCGGGCACAACTGTGATAAATCTATACACCATTACACACCATGTCGATTCAAATATTAAAGTTACTTGTTTACAGATTGTTGTAATGACAGTTTTTATCGCAAATTCAATCAATTAAAGAATACTCACATCAGGAAGCGAAACAACAATTATCACTTAGACTAATACAGGCAATACAATTCCGTTAATGAATAATCATAATTTAAAATTGATAAAAATATGCAGCGTTACACATGCGACAAGATCAAATAATTTGAAATGTTTCTGTGGTCTTCTTAAGTTCTTCAAATTTCGTAACAAAACGTGAATCAGTTATTTAATTATCAAATGCAAATAACAGTACATCATGCCTGATAGCCAAGCGGTGGAGGCGATGCCATTTTAATATAAAGGGTTTGAGTCCAAAACAGAACGATATTGTAATGGAGTTCTTCGCTTCCGAAATCTACAAATAAAGGCTTTAACAGACACAATTAAAAAATGCCCCAATTTGTGTACAATACGGAATCCGGATAGTGCCATCTATAATCTCGCCCTTCTTTCATTAAGGGCGACACACGACACACCAAGCGATACTCGATATTTTGCGCGACAGTCGCGACGACGCACGATATTTTGCGCGACAGTCGCGGCGACGCACGATATATTGAACACGCTATATCGCCTTTTGAGCTACCTACACAAGGGCGATATTTCGTGTTAAATATATCGTGCGTCGCCGCGACTGTCGCGCAAAATATCGTGCGTCGCCGCGACTGTCGCGCAAAATATCGTGCGTCGCCGCGACTGTCGCGCAAAATATCGTGTATCGCTTCGTGTGTCGTGTGTCCCCCTTGATGAAAGAATGGCGAGATTATAGATGGCACTATCCGGATTCTGTAGGAAAGCGTGTTTCAGAAATGTTGATAAGCGTGTACACTCCCGTGGCAACCAATATTAAAGGTGTGCGTTTAAACTTGTCTCGCCGGAACCACTCTATCGTTCGAC